>OZ057413.1:550000-746000 GCA_964056705.1 Troilus luridus
AAGTTTTATTTGGCTATTGACTCATTTCTTCGAAGTTATTTATATTATTTAGTTTATAATAGTTTAACTACTTTGGGGCTCAGTAATTGAAATATTATCGCTACTTTCGCGGTCTTTTTATTCTGTCAAAATGTGTTTTCTTTATTACTCCTGGTTTATGTTTATATAATAATACTGGCCTATATTGACCCATATGCTTTCTATGTTGAACAGATTTTAAATAAACAGGTTCTTCTTCATTTAGTTCTGGTGGGTCTTCCCTATTTTTATTAAATTGTTTTTTTCGCCTTTCCTTTTCTTTATTTTTATAAATTTGTTTATTTATAATTTCATGTAGCATTTCCTTTTCTTCGTGATATTTTTAAACATATTGCTCAGTAATAAAAATTTGTTGATCGTTGTTTTCAGATACATTGATGATATCGGCCAATAATGTTTGGTACCTTTTTACTTTGACGGTGGGGTAGTCATCCGGTAATATTTTAGATATATTTTGAAAATAATTTTCATAAATTTGAGTTGCTGATTTTATATTGCGTTCACGATAAAAGCCACAAGTCTTATTGGGTTCTAGGATTTCTTGTAAAATTTCTGGAATTTGATATACATCATTAATTTTTATTTCAAATCTGTTTATATTGAATGGCTTTGTAAATTTTATTTATTTTGCTCCTCTTTTAATAATTATTTGACGTTTTTCAACATTTTAACATTTGTCTTTTTCTACAATCCAAATTTGGTTATTAGATGATATTTGTGAATGAATAGTTACACTTGTCCCTAAGCTTACTTCTTGAGGTGCGACATTATCTAAAGATTCCACATCCTGTGGTGTTTGTGGTTCTGAAATTTGTTCGTTTAAAAATTTTTTATATTCTTCTAATTCTTCTTCGTTTTCTAAATAATTAAATAGATCTATGCCGTTTCTTGAAAGGGCGTCAGCTACTAAATTAGTTTTACCGGAGAGTAAATATTCCTATAATCCACTTCATTATAGGGGTGTTGCCATTTTTCATTGTGACTAACCAAGTAAGGGGTTTGCGATCTGTTTGGAGTAGAAACCTATTGCCATAAAGAAAGGGTTTGTAATGTTGTCGACCACACTACGGATAGTAATTCTTTTTCGATTGTTGAATATTTTAATTCTTGAGGTTTTAATACTCTTGATGCAAATCCTATAGGGTGTTCCATTCCTTTATCATCCTTTTGAGACAATACTGAGCCTATGGTTTTATCACTAGCATCTGTTGTTAAAATTAACTCATCCCATTTATCATGTGATTCTTTAATTCATTGCAAGCATTAATTATTTATTTTGTTTTATATTCTTTTGTTTTTAATGAATTAGAAATGGGTCTAGTTATTTTGGCATAATTATAAATAAATTTCCGGTAGTATCCCATCTTTCCTAACAATTGCCTAATTGTTTTTTCATCTCTAGGATTCGGTAAATCTTGTATTGCTTTTATTTTCTCTGGTTCTGTTTTTAATCCATTTTTCGTAATAATGTATCTTAAAAATTTTAATTCTGACTTAAAGAATTCGGTTTTATCTAATTGTAGAGAAAGTGCATGTTGCTGTAATCTTTTAAAAATGTTTTCTAAATGCAAATGCTCCTCTTTATTTTTTGAATATATTATAATATCATCCATATTAATCATAGCGCTGGTTGTAGAAATCATCATATCCATCGCTCTCTGGAACGTGGGGGGTCCATTACATAATTCGGACGGTAATCTTAGAAATTCGTAATGACCATTTTCAGTACTGAAAGCTGTTTTAGGTATCGATTCTTCATCCATTTCAATTTGGTGAAACCCTGAGGTTAAATCTATTGTTGAAAATAGTTGTGCTCCTTTTAATCTATTTAATAATTCTTCTATGTTTGGTAAGGGGTATCTATCTTTTCGAGTCACGTTATTTAATTTTCTATAATCTATAACTAGTCTTATTTTCTTTTTTCCGGATGCGTCCATTTTTTTTGGCACTACCCATAACGGAGAGTTGTACGGCGAGTTGCTCTCTCTTATTATCTTATTTTGTAATAATTTATTTATCTCATCTTGGATTTGTTCCTTGTATTGTTCTGGGTCTCTGTAATTCCTTGTATAAATCGGATGGTCATCATTAGTTATTATTTTATGTTTCAATAGTTTAGTCGATTTTAACTTTTCATTATCAGTTTTTATTATTTCGTTATAATTACTAATTAAATTAATTAATTTATTTTTTGTTGGATCGGGTTGTTTTGTTGCCGACCTTAAAAAAATCTTTGTTGATCATGAGGGTGCCATTGTTGATTAGGCGTATCATTTTCATTTCGATGGTATTGTGTTTTTGATTGTAATTGTGATCTTGATGATAAGTTTTTTTATTAAAATTGTATTCTTGATTGTAATATAGTCTTTGATTCATATTGTAATCTTGATTGTAATACGGTTTTTGATTATAACTATAATCTTGATTATAGTATGGCTTATGTTAATTTCTAGGTTGTTGATTATTTTGAGGGAATTGTTTATTTTTATGTTCTGGATCAAATTTTTTTCCTTTATAATTTGGATTTTGGTTTTGGTGAATTTTCTCTGGCTTCCGTGAATTTTGTCCATCTAATCTTTCAACTATGAGTGCGGTGCGATTCTTTAAATTTTTCTCCAAATCTTCTTGCGTTTTAAACTTTACATCTTATATGAAATTCGTTAATTCAGGGTGAAATTGGTGAACAGCATGGTGACTTATTTGTTTATCACATCTTTTCATTTCTCCGATTTTATATTTCACCATCAGCGTAAGTTCTTGTATAGAGACTGCATCTCATTTTACTCAGTCTTGAAATATAATCTAGAGGATTTTCATTTCTATACGGATATGATGTTATTATTTCTGATAAAAGTTGTTCTTTAGTACGCGAATCAAGCAATGGAAAATATCAGGGCAAATAGACCGGCCTGGCAGGATGTTGCTTCAATGTCGAAGAATGTAAAAACGTACTGGGCCCAATGGGACTCCATTTTAATGGACAACGGGCTGCTGAAACGGGCGTTGGAGAACGCGGAAGGAGATCAGCGTAGGCTACAGCCCATCGTTCCAAGGAATAAAGTGCCCGAAGTGCTTAAGGAACTACATGACGGTTTATCTGAGGCTCATTTCCCACATGATCCATCTCCCGCCGCAAACACACTAAATAAATGTAACTGCCTGCAGAGGGATTTGATCCAGGATTTTCGGCATGGCTACTCAGTACTCTACCTATGAGCCACTCCGCTCCCTCGCCTTTTGAAAACGGTCATTTAATATGTAACGACTCAATAAAAAATAAAATTTTCGTAATCCTTGAAAAATTAAATTTATTGCGAAAAGTAAATAATAATAATTCTGTTAATTTTCATATATTGTATAATATTATTATTATTTTACATATATTATATTATTATTAGATAATATAATAATAATATAATTTTATATTATAAAACATTGAAAAACCAAAGGAGGATTGCTGGGACATGTCGTAACATAGTTTTTCGTTTTGAAAAAAATCTATCTTAAATTTCCGTATAGAAGAGATCTATACTTTTTTTTTTTTTTGAGCGAGCTCGTAGAAGCGGAAAGACATTGATGCTCAATGAAAAAAGGCAGCAGTGATTGAGGGAGGGACAGTGATGTTTTATACATAGGGTTCACCAATGGGTTCACCATAGGGATGACCATGTGCTGTTTGTCATTTCAGAATGTCTACCAGTCCGCCACAGCGCGGGTCTATGCAAATATGGATGAGAAAAAAATTCCTTTGAGCTGTGATAATTCTTTACCTCTTCCTTACAAGTATTTTTAAAAGTAATTTAAAACTGTTAAATAACGCACTTTATTAATATTTGTTCCCTCTATTGCGACCCTCTATTGAGTTTGTGGGGTTTTCTGTCCAAGCTTCAAAAATGAAGAAATAGAAAACAAAGAAATTACGTTGTATTTATTCATCGCCAAAGAAACATAACATAACACCAACTAACAATAATTAATAAATAATTAATTTAAAAAAATTAACAAAGATTGTGAAGAATATTCTTTATAAAATATGATAGGTTGCTTAACTGAGCCGCAAATAAACGTTGAGATAAATCAAAATTTTGGCAATTACAGAGCCAAATAAAGAAAATGATACACATCCTAACGTAACGACAGCTCACCGTAAAATGAGCCCACAGTTAGGTAGAAACACCTGACAGACGAAATTAGCAATATTAAAAAAAAAAGAAACTCGTTACAAGATCATTGTAGATAAGGAATTTTCTCTCTTCCCGTGTATGAAAGGAACAATAAATGTACGATGAAGTGACCTAAATCAGAAAAACTGCAACAGCAAAGACAAACAATTTTTGATAATACAACAAATGTTGATGACATATTTTTTATTCCCAAGCTATTTCTTTGGAAGGTGCAATTATAATGTGTTGGGAACAGGCGTCCTATTGGGTCCACCTTCTCTGGAGAAAAATGTCGGGACTAATGGTTGCAATGGAAGGGCCATTGGCCACATTGATAAGGTGGGAGGGGGAGGTGGTAGTGGGAAGGAGGGGGGGGATCGCTCCAGAGGTGGCTGGAACTGGAGAAGAGAGGGGAGGGGGGGGAGACCACTAAGGACCAGGACGAAGGAGCCATTTAACGAGAGCGAGCCATTAAGGGTTCTTCGAGAGGAGGATACCTTCATTGTCCGCCAATGAAATCTTACGTGGAACTGTCTTAGTCATGGGAAAATGAGGTTAGGAAAAGAAAAAGAAAAAAGGAACAGAAATAAAAATTTGTAGAGGGAAGTAATTGACATTGGAAACATAAATCAAAGTAACACTATACGATACTATTATTATACGCGAGGAGATAGTCGACTGGAAGATCTGAATAAGGAAGGAAATAGTTGGGGGTGCAGTCATATTAAAAACTAAATAAGTGGGTACTTAATTATTATTATTTATTTTTATATATACATTTATTGATATTTACAACTGTATTAAAATAATACATCAAGTAAATAGGCTAAGCGATACATAAGAACATGTGAATATGACAAGTAGAGAAACTACCCACTGGTAGTACTCAAATCCCAAGTTCAACTAAGAAGTCACGGGGCCATCTTCTTTTCAGACGCCTCGGAGGATTATCGGGAATTGAAGAGAAAGCTAGGTTTGAAACTAGAGGGTTTGAGTGGAAATGAAGTTTGTTATGAAAGGATAGATACCGGGTTCGGGCCAAAACAGCAACAAATGGGACATTAAGGTCGTTAAGGATGATTTTATTCTTAACAAAATAAGGAGCATTAAGGATTTTACGAAGGATTTTGGATTGTAGGGATTGGATACGAGAGGAATTCGATGGCTTAGTGGAGCCCCAAAGCTCTACTCCGTAGGTCCAAATAGGTCGTATGATGGTCATGTAGATGAGTCTTTTGTAATTAATTGGGAGCTTAGAGCGTTTGTCAAGTAAGTGTTGAAGTAGCCTGAAACGTCGAGCGGTTTCTTGTCTTTTCAGTCTCGTATGAGGATTCCAGGTTAATCGTTTGTCGAGATGCAACCCTAAGTATCGGATCTGTTCTACAGGCAACAGTGGGATATTATTAAAGGTCATTGAAGGGGAGGAAGTCATTGGTTTACGACGTAAGGTAAAAGTGATTTGATGCGATTTTTGAGAGTTTATTTTAATTCTCCAGTTTTGACACCATTCTTCAAGATCAGTGATATGGGATTGGAGGCTTTGGGATGCAATAATTGGATTGGTGTTAAGTGATAATACATATGTATCATCAGCATGTAAATCGTAATTTTTGCTAGTAAGATGATTTACGAGTTTTTTATACGAATCTTTATTGATGGTGTTGATTTTTATATCATTTACTCGAGAGTGACATATAAATTTGGCAGATCAGATCTGATATTTCTTTTCCGAAATTATAAAAATCACTTATTTTCGTGATAAATATTGGCGGAGGTTCCAAGTCATCGAATTTTTGTCGCTCTTGATTGTCTTGACGAGTATTATCATTGGGGCCAACGTTGGTGCTGGTTGAGGCTACTGGTGGCTTGACTGCAGTAGATTTACTGCGGGTTTTTGGTGGTTCTTTCGACGGTTTGTTATTTGTAGCTGAAGTTTTTGAACTAGTCGCTTTGTTTTTTTTGGTTTTTTGTTTGGCGAGTTACCCGCTGAACGAGGGGCAGATTTTCTTTGACATTTTTGTAAAGTTCTTCTTTTAAGATATTGTGAGTCGGTTTCGGAACACGGAGCTTCTTCCTCCGACATTTCACTACCCGAGATGCCCACATTCATATTTAAATTATTCATTAATTAATGAAAATAAAATAAAATAATTTTTTTAAATTATTAATTATAAACTATTGTTAATTTAATTATATTAACTGAAATAAAAATATTTAACTAAACTAATGGTAAAAAAAAAAAGTTCACGTTACTGAGTGTAGCCCGGAGAAGATAAGCAGCCAAGCCTTGACCTTGATCTTGCTTCTATTGAGTATTAGTCCTATCTATTACTGAAGGATTAAGGCCACGTTGTTGCCTTTAGCAGCTGGTCACTAATTTATTTTAGGTCTATTGTTTTTATTAGCCACTCACCTTGTAACGAGTATTCTTTTGTTTGCTAAATTCGTCCGTCAGGTGTCTCTATCTATCTGACCTCACTTAACTGAGGACCGTCATTCCATACGGATGTGTTTAAGTGGGTTATATGGCCAAGTAATTGCCAAATTTAATTGTTTTACCTTATCGTATCTTTGCGGCTCAGCGGTAAGCATCCTATTAATATTTGTAAATAAAAGTGTATATAATCTTTGTTTTTATTAATTATGTATCTATGATTTTTAGTTGGTGGTGTTACGATATATATTATGGTTATGTCGTTGGTGTTGGCATTATGTTACCGTTGATGTATAATATAAGAATACAACATTTTCTTTTTTTCATTGGACAATAGTTTATTTAAATCAATTTGGACCTTGGACCGAAAACCCCGCAACCTGGTCACAAATATTATGGCGCTCGAATACAGGGACTACAAAAGGAAAATCTACAGATAAGTTATTAGTTGAAGATTTAATTATTATATTAACATTTTTTTTTTAAATAGTGAAGTTAACTGATAATAGTTTTATAATAATAGTAACAGAATAGTTTTTCCAAACAATACTTTAATATTTTTTTCGAATGTTTAAATATAATTTTCGTATTAATTGAAGGTACTAAATTTCTGTTGATTGAAGCAAAATGTTTGTCTTAGCAATTTTGGAAATGTAAAGATAATTATTTTTAATTTATAATTTTGTATCAACAACAAAAATTAAGAATTTTTACTTAAGGTCGTAGAACGACTTAGTTTTGTTTAACACACGTTTTGAAAATTAAAATCTACTAACATATGATTTTATTTTGTATTTTTACCGTAAGTTTAAATAGTTGAATTGAACACATGATAGATTAGCAAGTAAGCATTAAGTTCACTTAGAGACAACAGCTGTTGTTTGTTTCTATTTAGCATTATCTTGTGTTTCCTTTTAAAAGGAAAATATTTGTTTATCTATGGCTGACATATGAAAAAATTATATATTAAGTTTGTAAAGGACGCTTACCGATTTAATTTATTTTGTTAGTTTTAATATAATTTAATAAATTTAATTTTCAGTATTTTATGACTTTTAAAGGTTCTGTTGGTATTTTTTTTCAACATTTAATTTCTTTGGCATTTTTTTGTAACTTTGGGTAACGTCTTGATTTATTGTCACGATGGGTGATCCAGTCGTTCTAGTGTCAGAGAGGGAGGATATTTTTGCCGCAGTTCAATCCATTTTCACAAAATCCAAATCTTTGAGTACCGATTCAGCATCCGCTTTTAAACCCGCTTATGACCGCTTACTCAAAAATGAAATCCGATTTGAAGAAATTCAATCAAAAATTCGGATATTTAATGCAAGTATAAAGAACAAAAGTGAAAAACTCGAGACAACAGAAGTACAAAATTCATTTAACGATTTAGTTGATATTACTAAAGCGAATTATAACAAAGTGGTGCAATCTACCTGCCCTCCTGAGAATAAACCTGTGGTTGTCCATTCTCATTCTATTCCTCAGGAGCTACCGAAAATTGACTTACCGATATTCACAGGGAAATTAGAGGACTGGAATGGATTCTATTCCCTATTTGATTCTATGGTTCATAGGGAAGAATCTCTACCGACCATTAGGAAATTTTACTATCTACGAAGTAGCTTACGCGATGAAGCTCTGTCGCTTATCTCGGGCTTCGCATTAGACGAAGCTAATTATTCGCTCGCTTACGACGCATTGGTCTCTCGCTATCAAAATAAAAGGCGACTAGCCAGATTTTATATCAAGAAGGTGATGGATTTTACCCCTTTAAACAATTCTTCAGCGTCTAATTTGCAGAGATTTTTATCTGAGCATGAAAATAATTTTTCTGCGTTATCGGCTTTAGGCATTGAAGACATGGGGGATTTCATTAAACTTCATTTAGCTCTTAATAATTTGGACCCAGGGACTAGAAAAGCATTCGAAGAACGAATAAAATCAGCAGATATTCCCTCTTATAAGGATTTGATTAATTTCGTCACCGAACGAACTAGAGTATATGAGATGATGGCTCAAGAAGGCAGATCAGAAAAGCCTATTATAGAAAAATCCCGCGCTGCGAATTCCACTAGACGATATAACAAATCCAATTCCGGAAAAGAACAAATATCTCCGGGAATTTTTACTGTTTCGCCATCGGAAAAACAAACCGATTTTGCTGCTAACACAACGAATCCCGATCCTCAATTGGACCAGTTCGAAATTCAGGCAGTTGGCTCTAAGAAACAGGTATTCTCTCCGACTGATGTACAATCAAGAAATAGTACCGAATCGATTCTCTACGAGAAAACGTGTCTAAAAGGCTCAAAACCGGCTCTACCAGCTAAGAAATTAATTTGCTGGAATTGTGGTGGACCGCATGTATATTCCAGATGTCCGCTACCACGAAAGTTGTTTTGCTACCGTTGTGGTAACCCAGGAGTTTCCATTCACGCATGTCCTAAATGTACTCCGGGAAATGTGCAAGGGAATCGGAAGTGAGGGTCATTCCTATTCCCACGGTTTCAGCTGACCCACCAAGTACCGATTTACCTATTACCGTGCCTTATCGTTTACCTTTTTGTACCGCTAAATCTGATATCGTTTCTCCATGTGTCGTATCGAATTCTCCCGAAAGTTCTACCGTATCTTGTTATCGTTTACCGTTTCCTAAACAGCACTATATTGATTTCCGAATAGGGAAACCTGACAAAGGAGGCCTGTCCTACTTGGCCCTGTTTGACCCTGGTTCCACTACCTCATTTGTTGGACCAGAAGGGGTTGAGATTCTCCTTAAATTGGGATATGAAGTTGAGAAAATTCCCGAATTTAATATTTGTGTCGCTAATGGAAGCTCTGGTATTGTTGATGAAAGATTCTCCATTTCAATTACCGTTGGGTACCGGTCATATGACACGAAGCTTTACGTTTTAACCAAGCTTCCATTTATGTTTCTTTTAGGGTTAGATTTTATCGTTAACACAAATATGAGTACTAATCATCGTGAAGCGACATGGTGGTTTCAAGATGACCCCGACCATAAGTTCTCGTTTCGTCAAGATGTTCAATTAGTAGAAGAGGAAACATCAAAAATATGCGGCATTAGTTCACTTGATCGCTCAGAAAGGGTGGATCTGGATAGAATAGTCAGTGAAGGTTTGCGAATTCTCCAAGATTCTCCAGGATTAACGACGCGCATTAGCCATAAGGTAGATGTTCAGGATGCCCAACCTATCAAGCAGCGCTCCTACCATTACTCACCCAAAGTACTTGAGGCAATGCACCAGGAGTTAGACCGAATGTTGGATGAAGACTTAGTGGAACCTTGCCAATCTCCATGGTCTTCCCCGGTAGTCATGGTTCGTAAGGGATCAGGTTATCGTTTTTGTATAGACTTTCGTAAGGTTAATGAAGTCACTTGTAAAGATTGCTATCCTATGCCTAATATGACATCTCTCTTAGACGGACTTCGACAGGCTAGATATCTCTCCAAGTTTGACCTCAAGCAAGCATTTTTGCAAGTGCCCCTTGCCGATGAAACTAGTAAAGACATTACTGCGTTTACAGTTCCTGGCAGAGGACTATTCAGGTTTAAAGTTATGCCCTTTGGGCTGACGAATTCACCTGCTACCTTTCAGAGGTTAGCCGATGCAATATTTGGACCCGAACTTTACCCTTACGTAGTAGTTTTTCTGGATGATATTTTGGTTTGCACACCAACTTTCAAACTGCATTTGGATATGCTAATGGAAGTGTTCAGTCGACTTAAAGCCTCAGGTCTGCGTATCAACCCGGAAAAATGTGAATTTGGTTGTAAGGAAGTTAGGTACTTGGGCTATCTGGTTAATAGTGATGGCTTGAGTGTAGATCCAGATAAGGTTGGTTCCGTTACTTCGATTCCTCCTCCCACCAACGCTGGGCAGCTCAGAAGATTCCTTGGAATGGCAGGATGGTATCGCCGTTTTATTAAAGACTTCTCTAAAGTTGTCTCTCCGCTAACAGCTTTGCTTAAGCGTAACGCTAAATGGATCTGGTCAGAAGAGCAGGACGCCTCTTTCAATGCTCTCAAGTCAGCACTGACTGAAGCACCAATATTAGCTAGGCCAGACTTTAAACAGCCTTTTCAATTACAGACTGACGCCAGTGATACAGGTCTTGGAGCGGTCTTGACTCAAATACAAGACGGCGAAGAAAGAGTTATCGCTTTTTGTTCTCGTACCTTAAGTTCAGCTGAAAGGAATTATACCGTAACCGAAAAGGAATGCCTCGCAGTTCTGTTTGGTATCGAGAAGAATAGGCATTACTTGGAAGGTTATCCATTCACCGTAATAACTGACCACGCCAGTCTGAAGTGGTTACTGAACTTGAAAAACCCTTCAGGTCGTTTGGCTAGATGGGCTCTTCACTTGCAGCCTTACAACTACAAGGTGGAATATCGAAAGGGGGAACTCAACACAGTGGCCGATGCCCTATCACGAATTGCTGCAATCACAGTATTGTCTACCAGTTCCGATCCTAATTCTTCTACCGATTCAGTTTCGACTTCAGGAACTTTCATAGCGACCGACGATTGGTATAATCAGAAATTTTATCGAGTCCAGAAGTTCCCAGAACTCCACCCTGGATGGTCGATAAAAGATGGACAGCTATTATACCATCGAAAGAATCCTTTGAAGGGAGAGCTAGAAGACCCCAGTGAGGAATGGAAAGTTGTCGTTCCTAGACATTTAAGGGGAGCAGTAATATATGAAAATCATGATCTACCGCAGTCAGGCCACCTGGGGATAGATAAAACTGTTTCTAGGGTCAGTAGACTATATTATTGGCCTGGATTATACCGAGATATAAGCCAGTATGTGAGGCAGTGTGAGTTATGCCAGAAGGTCAAACCCAATAACACGCCACCTCGTGGGTTAATGTTCCCTCGCTATAACAAGCAGCCGTGGGAAATGGTGTCAGTTGACATTATGGGTCCTTATCCTAGGAGTTCTAGAGGCAATGTATATCTACTAGTGTTTGTAGATTTATTTAGTAGATGGGTGGAATTATGTCCCATCAGAAAAGCTACCTCTTCGGTTATTGTAAATAAACTGAAATCCCGCATAATATACAGATATGGCGCACCGCATAAAGTAATTTCCGACAATGCGAAGAACTTCGTTAGTAATCTTGTAACTGAAGTGGCTAAGGAGTTTGGAATCAAGAGAGAAACTACTCCTCTTTACCATTCACAGGCAAATCCGACAGAACGAGCGAATCGGAATATCAAGCAACTTATCGTAGCGTACCTAGGGAAGAAACACCAACGCTGGGACGAAAAACTAGGAGAGATCCAGTTTGCCTTAAATTCCGCCGTTCAAGATTCGACTAAGTTCAGTCCTGCCTTCTTAAATTTTGGTAGAGAACTGAGGCCTCTACATCAAGCTAACTACGATGATATCCTAGAGGCTGGCTCAGACGAACATGCTGCTTGGGCCGCTAAAGTGGGCAGACTGCCTGAAGTTCATCATATAGCCGAGGAAAACTCTCTGAAGGCAAGTCTAAATCAGAGCAGTCGTTATAACTTGAGACGCCGAAAAGATCGTTTCCAACCGGGGGACCAAGTCTTAAAGATGAGGTTTCAGCTATCGTCGGCAGCTGATAAACTCGCTGCTAAACTGAACCCCAAATATGAAGGCCCTTTTACGGTTGTTTCCGTTACGGGTGGTGGATCCTGTAAACTGAGAGATGAAGATGGAAAGATAATAGGCTTATGGCATCCCTCAAAACTTAAATTATTTTATCCAACCCGACGGACTTAATCGCTGGAGGGGAGTGTGTAACGAGTATTCTTTTGTTTGCTAAATTCGTCCGTCAGGTGTCTCTATCTATCTGACCTCACTTAACTGAGGACCGTCATTCCATACGGATGTGTTTAAGTGGGTTATATGGCCAAGTAATTGCCAAATTTAATTGTTTTACCTTATCGTATCTTTGCGGCTCAGCGGTAAGCATCCTATTAATATTTGTAAATAAAAGTGTATATAATCTTTGTTTTTATTAATTATGTATCTATGATTTTTAGTTGGTGGTGTTACGATATATATTATGGTTATGTCGTTGGTGTTGGCATTATGTTACCGTTGATGTATAATATAAGAATACAACATTTTCTTTTTTTCATTGGACAATAGTTTATTTAAATCAATTTGGACCTTGGACCGAAAACCCCGCAACCTGGTCACAACCTCACTAATCTTAAAAGTAAACTGTAGTTTAGTCTATTCACTTTGTTCTGGTAGAGTTTGACGAGATGATTTGAACAAAATTGTATGATAATAATGTCTCAAGTATAGAGCGATGTGAAAATGTAACTTCACTTGCGGCCATGACACTTGGTACTAATTATTATTATTATTATTATGATATTGGCGCTACAACCCGCAAGCGAGTTGAGCCTCAACCAGCACCAATCGCCACGTTCTTCTGCTTCTGACTATTGTTAGCCAACCTGTTCACTCTTGCTTTCTTGGCATAATTTCCTACGCAATTCGTCCATCTTAATCTTGCCCTTCCGACCGCTCGAAGTCTCTTGTTGAACTGTCTTGTCATCCTTGGAGCCAATCCTTGGAGTGGCACTTATTTATACCCTAGCGATATCCAATTTTATCACTACAGTGATATCTATATCGTTGATTTCTTTAATTCTATATCGTTGATCGTTAATTTCTTGATTTGTTCTCCCCTTCTAATATTAATAGAACCCAAGAGTTCTCTTCTTTCGAAAATATACAAACGATACGCCAGTAGTTATTATTTTGATAAATGAAAGAAACTATAATATTCATAATTTGCTTAAAATAAAAAAAAATTGGAATTATTTAAATTTAAAAACTTAATTGAGAAACATTGACCTATAATTCTAGATCATAACAACTTATCTGTATTTTTGATATCCACACCAGAAAGTTTCCATAGAAAATTCTCAATATTTAGGTGAATGAAATAATAGCTTTTACACGTGCAAGTGAAAACCCAGTGACATTTTAATAATTTTGTAAAAAGACCTTTTTATAAAAAAATTAATATTTAAAAAAACTTACCATGCTTCTTTTTTTAAAATTATTATGATGCGGCTTGATTGCATATGAAATTTAACAATAACAATATTTTTGAAAACAGTTACTGCACCTTGATTAGCGGTAACGATAATAAAGATTATCTTTGAGAACAAGTGAGTGATGCTTGTCTTATCTAATCTTGATAATGATAAACACTAATTGAAGTCGTACAGATATTAAACTATATCACACGATTCCAATATATTCTCGACTCCTACGTAGCCTGCAAAACCTGAGTATCGAATCGCGCCACATCGAATCAGATATCTGATAATATCCGTTGAGCTCAACAACCGCACCATCATTCATCGCCATAATTCAGCTTGTCCATTTGCGGTCTTAGCCACGTCAATAACGCCCGGATTATAATGAAAATAGTGAGCCTAGGAATATACAGCTGTGTTTGGCTCTTCATAATTTTAAGATCAGATTAATTTACTTTATTTATAAATAAAGTAAATAAATAAATGATATTTGTATGCAGATTATTTAAAATTATAAAATTCTAATTTCATTAAAAACTCTTAACAACAGTCTGAATATCTAATGATTATTAAGTAAATTTATAAATGAAATAAAAACAATCATTTTAATATTAATAAATAACGCTAATTTTAATATGAATACTATTCACATAATACTTATTTAATAATTTATAAACTGCTCACTGTGCTCTTCAATTTTTTATTATTTTGCTTCTTCTTGTGCTAAATTTACAAATTTTCAAGAATACTAATTTACAACTTGAATCAGAAAAACTAATATTTGAGTGGAAAATAGTTGACTGGATAATTTTAATGATGGATAAAATTGTTCAGGGGGTGCAGTCAATGATAACAAAACATAAGTTCTGCTTTTTTTGTGCCATCATTGATTGCACCCCTTCTCCAATTAAATCCACCATTAGGACAACTAAAAATATTATAGATACTATATTATATATTATAGATATAGCATATAAATAATATATAATAGATAAAATATTATAGATACTGAAGATACTAGCTTCAGTTCGCATTATAGCCAAAATATAAAAGGTCAAATTTGGGTATATATTTAATTGTTTAAGAAAATACTAATTTTTTTTTTCTCACGAACATTACATTTTTAAGAATAAATATATTTAGCCCTTACCCAACTTGATACCTTTCAGCTTCAAGACGTGTGACACAGTAAAAACGTACCCCGTAGGAGATTCTTTGTGGCAGTGCTCACTTGGCCATTAGACATCCTCTTATGGTAATAATGGAGGCACCAGCATGAAATTGAGGGAGAATACGAGCCGCAGCTATTATATAACGAGACTGATGTTGCTACGGAACAAGTACGCATGCGCCCACCGCCATTGACTGGCAGCTGTTTAGTGTGAAGCTTTATCTTTAGTATGAGGTTAGTATCGCTTCTGTAAACAATACCGTTTAGTCAGAGCCTACTTTAGCGTTATTGTTGTTTTTGGTTTTGCCGGATAAAATGGTTAGTGCAATGATAGAGCAACGAATTATTGTTAAATTTCACTTCAAACTTGGAAAAACCGATACTGAAACTTATAATTTACTGAAAGAAGTGTATGGCAGTGAATGTTTATCGCGGGCACGTGTTTTTGAATGGCTTAAGCGTTTTAAAGACGGCCGAGAAGACGTTGATGATTCGCGGCCAGGTCGCCCTTCAACGTCAAAAACGGATGACAATGTAGAAAAAGTCGGTAATTTGATCCGGTCAGACCGTTGGTTAAGTATTCGTGCTCTTGCTGAAACTGTAGGCATTGATAAAGAATGTGTACGGCAAAATTTACATGACAATTTTAACATCTGAAACGTGTGTGCCAAAACGGTGCCTAAAACTCTCATGTTTAAAACAACAAGCAGCTCGCAAAAATGTTTATACTGGCACTTTAAATCCCATTGTAAAAGACCCAAATTTATTGGAAAGGGTAATAACATGTGATGAAACGTGTTTTTTTACTTATGATCCGGAAACGAAGCGACAATCCAGGCACTGGAAGACCCCAACCTGACCGAGAGCCAAAAACGCTCAGTCAACCGAGAGTCAAAATTTAAAGCAATGATGATTGTTTTATTCGATATTAATGGGATTGTGTACCTTCACTGGGTTCCTGAAGGTCAAACTATCAATCAATACTACTACCTTGAGGTACTTGCAAAAATACGTGAAAGAGTGAGGAAAAAACGACCCGAAATGTGAAAGGACAAATCATGGGTTCTCCACCGAGACAATGCGGCAGCTCATTCCGCGTTATCTGTCAAGATGTTCCTAGCCCAGAACAGCATCCCAGTGTTAGAACATCCACCTTATTCACCAGATCTTGCACCATGTGACTTCTATCTGTTCCCTAAGGGGAAATGTTCACTAAAAGGGGCGAGATTTGAGTCCGTGGAAGCTGTAAAAGAGAAAGCGGCACGCGTCCTGAAGGAGCTGGCAGAAGATGACTTCCACCACTGCTTCTAACATGGAGCGTTGTAGGGATAGAGAAGAGGTATATATTGAAGGTGTTAGTATGTAATTATGTATAAAATAAAAATAAATTTTATTGCAACGTCAGTCTTGTTATTTAATAGCCACGCCTTGTACGTAAAGCCTTTGCCTCCTACAGGAAGCAGTAACTAAGTAGATAATAATTGAGCTACAATGGTATCCCCGTTCTAGACAGCCCTGGGGACAATCCCTCAATGGTATCCGTTCTAGACAGCCCTGGGGACAATCCCTCAATATGTACAAATCCCTCTTTATACACAAAATATATAGAAAGGTTTCCAGTCCTTCAAAATAATTGAAACAGTGTAGTGTTAGTAGAAAGGTATTTTTCTCTAGGTTCTAAAAATAAACTTCAGCAAACCTGAATACTTGACCAATTATGGCAAGGAGAACCTTCTTGCTAAAGGAAATATAATAAAAAGGGTAGATAATTTTAAATATTTGAGCTTTGTAATGGAAAGGAGGACAAAAAATGAATAATTACAACCCGCAAAGCAATTGGTATGCTTTACTCGGTCGTTTAGAGCAATAATGTGACGAAAAATACTATCACACACCTATATAAGTCTATAACTGAAAACATATAGAAATAGCTAATTGCTACTGAGATGGTCTAATGGAGGAGAGCATCCAGGGTGTCCAGGCTAGAAAGGACTAATGATGAAATGAATGCAAACTTAACAAAACAGCCTCCAAAATACAGAGAAAAATAATTGTAATAATATAGTCATCTCAGAAGAATCAAGGAAGAAAGATTGCCTCATTTAATTTTTAATAGGAGTCCTGAAGGAGAAAAAAGCGAGGAAGACAACGAAAAAGATGGATAGAAGGAGTTGAGGAAAATATCCACGCCCATGGCCTGAGGAAAAAAGGTAGACAAGATAGAATAATATGGATAAACGAATTAAAGGAGAATTTTGGTTTAAGGAATCCTCAATTTGAGGAAGCCCTTAGAAACAAATATATTTTGCAATATATCCTAGATTTCAATCATTGATGTCTCTTCGATTTTAAAAAAACAAAACACAATACAAAAGATAATCATTTGTTTACTGTCCAGAACTTTTTCCATAATTACCTCACCCATAGTTTTTTAGTGACGGATATTTATCGTTGTCTGTCACACCTCCCGAACAGAAATAAAATGCTTTGTGTGCACGCCCCCCTCGAAGTAATACTTAGGCAAAGTTTCGGTAGAAATTTCCTAAGTTATTAACTCTGTCAAAGCAGGGCTTAGCGCCGACTCAATTTTTTGCCCAACTCCTACCACACTATAATAATCTTTGCCTTAAGCGTGTTGACTTAAAAAGTTTCGAAAGCTTTAAGGTAGAGAAGAGACGAAACTCAGTGACCGCTGTTGAGCAAGTCCCAGGCGCCGTTTCATGAATTTTATTTGATACTTTATATTGACGGGCCAACTCGTCTCGACTAAAAAACTTGATAAAATTAAATGCAAATCATCAAAGCCAGAAAGTTATTGGATTACGTTATTCCAGGCCATTACATCTTCCTTGTTGCTCATTAAAAACTTGGCCGTTTTATTAAAAAGTAGGCAGGTTAAATGATGATGATGAAAGATATATTACTAAAGTAGACAGGTTAGATGATGATGATTGTTTAGGCCAGATGAAGTAGTAACCTTATAAAATATTTGTTTTAATTATAAAAATTAAATCATTTTTTTCGTAAAAGAAAGAACATTTTCTTTACTTATTTTTCACATTTTTATTTTTAATATAATAATTTAAACGTTTATTTCATAATTGTTTACAATAATTTAATTAACTTATAATAATTTTTTAATAGTTAAACAGGTATTTGTTTAGTTATAAGTCTAATATTTGTCGTACGTTTGAAAACATATGTTATAAAAGTGAAGAGAGAAAAACAAAAGCGGAGTGGATCGGGTTTTGTTCGCTCCGGCGAGACCGAGCCAGGCAGTGTCGGCACGAGCCTCTTGACGTGCGCTTCGAAAGCTATAGCTCAGAGTTGTTTAAAAAATAAAATCTAGAAGGACAAACTTAAGAAGAATAAATCAACTTCTTATAGATTGCCAATTATTTTCTAATTCTCATCGACCTCGTTTATTTAATCTTGTGAAGTGCTATCAACATGATTTTAAAATTTATGAAATATAACAAACATGGATTTCTGGCCACAATCAATCCACCAAAGGCAGTCGAAATTTGAAATGTATGATAGTAATGATAGCAAAAGCATCTGTTTCTCTAAATTAACGGTTATTGGCCGGTTTTACTCTCAATATCTTAAATAATTCTTTGGGAATCCATGGAAAATATTTTTTCTTCCAACCATTGAGTAATGCTGTCCATTACTCAACTAAAACTGGCGTGGAAAGTCCGACTTTCCCCCACTAGTGAGGGAAAGTAACAGCCACCTAGAACGAATTTGACAATCAGGACTCTATTATTTTAAATGTTAAATGGCTTTATTATAATACTATTCATTTTATATTCCTAAAATGTTAAATTAAATAATTTTAGAACTATTTTATATTTAATTCAAGATAGATTTTATTTATTTTTAAGCGATTTTATAGAACTATTTAATATAACCTTAAATGTATTAGAACCTTCACAGATCAGAAATTTGGAGATCTAGCATTAGCATTACCCACTAGCGCTAGTGTAGTATTAACAAATCTAAAGTTTCACCTTTAAGTGCTTATAACCCCCTCGTTTAATTAGCACACTCGCCTTCAGCTCGTGTGGTAAAATTCACTCGGGTGTAATAAAGTGGCACTTTCCTCACTTGTCAAATAAATAACTATTGTTTACAATATTTTATATCTTAGTGATTTTTATTGCCTAATTAAAATGAGGCTTAAAGGGATATATTTATTTCAGATTAAATTAGAAGAAAGAATATGTTTTTCATATTGAATTTATCCCTCAAGAAGAATCACGACAAAATGCTTATTTACACCTGAATTTATTTTTTACTTACGAGTATAGCACGAAACGGCGCACAGTAAAGTATTAGCCCTTAAAACCTGGCTGAAACCAGAAATACGGAAATTCAATAAATGCTATCAAAATTGGTATTCCCTGATTCATAACTATCTGGCCTACCTGCTCGGGACGATATCGGGACGATAAGCCGATCTGACTTATCTTAAACGACAATTGAACACAAGTTTTCGACGATGCGACGGTGCACTTAGTATGCTTTTTTTTCAATATAATTAGTTATATAGTTTTTATGGTTTGATTGACCAGTGATATACTTGACTGAGTTCTGTGCGAGGTAAGTAACTAATGTTTTCATGTTTTTTTGGAAATTAATATCAGCACTTAACTGCATATTTTATTGTTTTTTGTATAATCAAAAAGTATTTTTTTTTTTTTTTAAATTATTTTATTGAATTGTACAACTGTAATATATACATCTAGTACAAGGGCTGTATGAATAAATAAATACATGACAGGACATGTGGAGGCACTACCCATTGGCAGCACTCTAATTACACTGTTCTGCAAAAAAAAAACTTTTTTCCCCTCCCTTGAACAATATTTCCTGTTTCTCATGTTTTCAGGTGTGCTGAGTCTGAATCCGAACTCAGAAAAATTCTATCACCCTCTGATTTTGAGAGAAATGAGGTGAAACTTGGAAAAAATGAAAAATTGTATTTGAAAATTATTGTCTTTATTATAACAGATTTTTTTTCTTTTTCAACGATAAAATATAATTAATTGAATCCTGCATGCTATCAGGTATAATACTAGATATGACACAACTCAAAAAATATACACACATCGTCAATGAGTAGTTTTGTACTCTTCCTCCTCTGTCTCCCGCTGCTGTATCCAGCAGTAATCCGCCAGCAGCTTGTCATTCCATTTGCCAGAATATCTTTTTTCCATTCTGGATATGTCTTGGTGGAATCGTTCTCCATGTTCGTCCGAAACTGCACCCAAATTTGGGGCGAAAAAGCCTCGAGAGTACTGATCAAATCCTAGAAGAAAATAGTGACAAGATAGGGGCAGAGTGGGAGGGGGGGGGGAGTTGGGGTATTGAGGGTGAAAGGGGGGCAGGTAAGGATTTGAATGAAAAGGGTACCACCATAAAAGATAAAGGAGGGTCATTCCCCTAAAGATCCAGGTAGAGACCAAATCCCTGCCTCAAGCTCAAAAACTGAAAAAACACTTTTAGCCATATTTCTTTAACCACTTGTAATATTCCCATCAAATTTTTTTCCTTCAAATATACTTCATTGCGCTCAAAATCATCGGGCTTTTGAATTTTTTTCACTATGTTTTGATGCCGAAAAAAAATTCGTCAAATCCACAAAAAACTCACCTTTTTGGATAAAAAACTAGAATTTCTCAGGAAACTGTGCGTGATAGACAAAATCTGACTTCAAATTCGTGTTCAGCACATCTGATAACAGTAAGAAAGCATGTTTTGGTTTGAAGGAGGATTTTCGTGCAGAACAGTGTTATATTTCTATTATAGGAGGTCTCGAGGCCATCTTCTCTTCAGACGCCTAGGAGGATTGTCCGGGATGGAATTGGAACCAAGGATGGAAACTAGTGGTTTTGGATGGGCCTGGAGTTTATTATGGAATGATAGGTATCTTGAATGGGCTAAATCGGTAACATATGAAACGTTCAGGTCATTATGGATGGTTTTATTTGTGACAAAATAAGGAGCGTTTAGGATTTTGCGAAGGATTTTGGATTGCAAGGATTGAATACGAGAGGAATTTGATGGTTTGGTGGAGCCCCATAGTTCAATTCCGTAAGTCCATATAGGTCTTATCACAGTAACATAAATAAGTCTTTTGTAATTGATATGAAGCTTTGAGCGTTTGTCTAGTATGTGTTGAAGTAGTCGGAAGCGTCTAGCTGTTTCTTGTCTTTTCAGTCTTGTGTGAGGGTTCCAAGTAAGACGTTTGTCTAAGTTGAGTCCTAGGTAGTGGATCTGTTTAACAGGGATAAGTAGAGTACTATTAAAGGATACAGTAGGACAGGAAGTCATGGGTTTTCGGCGAAGGGTAAAGGTAATTTGATGGGACTTTTTGGAATTGATTTTAATTCTCCAATTCCGACACCATTCTTCGAGACTTGATAAATGTGATTGAAGGGATTGGGATGCAATATATGGGTCGTTATTAACTGATAACACACATGTGTCATCAGCATAGGTGGAGATGAAGGTGTTAGGATGGGTTGGGATGTCAGCTGTATATACTGTGTAGAGAATAGGACCGAGGATGCTACCTAAATCAAAAAGTAAAATATTTATTTAAGGTAAGGTTTTAATCATGTTCCGGGTCTGGGCCAGAATAACTTTTTGATACCAGATTATTCTACTTTTAACACTTAAATAATCCATGCAGTAAAATCTTCCCCCATTTTTGTATCGATGAGTTTGAAAAATATTATTTTTAATGGGGTTTGAAGGAAAAAAGGGCAAAGGCTCAAATAGATTTATGTTTTTTTGCCTCATTGACCATTATCGCTAGTATGATTAACAAAATAACTATTTATTATTATTAGAATTGAACACCTTTATTGCCCTACGATATTGAGTCTTCCTCATCATGTGAGACATGATTCCCTAAATTCAATTTCTATAAATTTTTTTTTTATTTGATCTGATTTCATAGATTTGTTTTGACTAACCATCCAAAACTATCGAGTTGGGAAACTATCTCTATGAACTAGAGAGGTGGTAACAACAGAATCAGATGAAACTCACTCGACCCATTGAGGTCCAAACCAACCTCACGTTCTTGTGGTTTGAAATTATAAGCACGGCTAACCTCAGAATAGCAAGTAACGAAAAATGTAATATTTAAATGCATTGAAACGGAGATGTGATTTCTTGGGTAATTACAAGGGAGTAGGTAGTTGAGTGAGATTAAGGCAATGCGCACGCGCATCAAACTTTTGAGGATTCGTTTCTTCACTCAATGAACAGGAAACCACTGGTAAATGGTAGAGATTGGTAAAGATAGGCTCTAATGATACGAGTGACATGTTCCAGTTCTTCAATTGTAGCAGATACTTTTAACCGAGACTTTTTTTCCCAGGTAACAACTACTAATCAATCTGTTATCAGCTTCCTGTGATAATGAGGGATCGTAATACCATACTGCCGCAGCCTTAGCGAATAAACAGTTATGAAAAAACCAGGAACTAACAAATTTTATTTTGCGATATTGATGCTCTGTAATTTATTAGCAATCAACTGAAGAGGATAAAGCAATGAAGATAATTCCAGAACTGCTAGAAAGTACGCCACTCTTTAAAGTTTGGCATGTGGAGATCTCTCAGATTCTAGCATCCTAGGAGTGTTATTGGGCGTGATAAATCATTATTATCTTCTAAACTCATTCTTACAAATACGTTTTTATTCTGTTTCGTTAAGTGAATTCTTAATGGAGGGAAGGAATTGCGGAATGAACCTCGACATGACCCTCATTTGAGTGTAAGTTAACAGCTGATATGTGTAACAATGTACCTTAGTATCGTTGACGACTAGAAGGAGGCGGTGCCGCCCTAGCAGATGGGCCCCGTTGACGTGCTGCACAGCCAGCCGCGCCGCTGCCAGCTCCGCACTCTCCGCGCTCCCGTTCAGTTCGAATAGCCCCAGCATGCTGAGGTCCGAGGCAGCGCAGGCCGCCGTGAGGCAGAGGGTCACCAGCAGTCCTCTCATCACACAGCATCACCTGTCAACGGTTATATAATTAGATGTTAGTAATACTTATGTCTTAATTATAGCCTGTGCAGGTCTAGAGTTCACTCACAGATAAAGACACATATCACAGATAAAGTATCATTTCTAAGACATTCCCCCAATTATGATCACCCAATGTTTTTTATCTCTTTATACAGGGTGACTGGTAATTAGTGAGAAGCCGTTAAGGGGTGATAGTATGGGGCAATTCCAGTCGATATTACTAGGAGACCTACTGTCCTTAAAGTTAGCCCTTTCCAAGATATCCCTACTTAAAGAATTTTACAAAAAAAATCTTATTAAAAAATCTTAAAATAGCTATAAATCCTAAAAATTGGTCTTTCTGGCCCATTTTTTTTTTTTTTTGGTTTTGTTTTAAACAAAGATATTCTAAATAAGGAATATTAATAGCCAAATCTTCCTAACTGTTGGTATCTTACACGAAAATCGTTAAACAAAAACATTAAATGAAAAAAAAATACGATGACTGCCTCTAAAACGTCGATTTACTCAAAAAAGTCCCCCTAAATTATTACTTACATAATAATTTAAAAACATCTACGTTTCATTACCTTTCAAATAAACTGTTAAAATAAAAGGTCGGTTAAGAAACCGCGAAGATATGATCGATGAAAAACGGAAAATGGAGAACCCAGGTAGAGCCCGAGAAGACAGGCTCCCGAAAAGGAATCAAGCGCCTTGCTTAGCCCCTCCCTGCCTCAGTCCGCTCTTACAGGTTTGCAGTGTACGGATGTGCTCAGGTTAATCTGACTAACAATGACTAATAGGGAAAGATTTTTAGAATACGCTGCTGAGGTTCAATTAAAAAATTGATCACAGAAAACCGGGTACAGTGCTGGGTGGTCGGAAGAGAATCAATCACAAAAGTCCAGTAAAAAGCCAAGTCGTTGGAAAATTCCGATCTGAGAGCAAGTAAGCTAAGAGAGCACATCCGTACACAGTAAACCTGTAAGAGCGGACTGAGGCAGGGAGGGGCAAAGCAAGGCGCTCGACTCCTGCGTCGGAGACCTTTGTTCTCGGGAGCCTTTGTTCTCGGGCTCAACCCGGATTCTCCATTTTCCATTTTACATCGATCATATCTTCGTGGTTTCAAAACTGATTTTTTATTTTAACAGTTTATTGGAAAGGTAATGAAACGTAGATGTTTTTTAATTATTATGTAAGTAGTAATTGAGGGGGACTTTTTTGAGTAAATCGACGTTTTAGAGGCAGTCACCGTATTTCTTTTCATTTAATGTTTTTGTTTAACGATTTTCGCGTAAGATACCGACAATTACTAAGATTTTACTATTAATATTCCTAATTTAGAATATCTTTGTTGCAAAACAAGATAAAAATATGCTAGAAAGACCAATTTTTTAGGATTTGTACCTATTTTAAGATTTTAAATAGGATTTTTTTGTAAAATTCTTTAAGTAGGGATATCTTGGAAAGGGTTAACTTCAGGAAAGTAGGTCTCATAGTAATATCGAATGGAATTGCCCCATACTATCACCATTTAACGGCTCCGCCACTAATTACTTGTCACCCTGAACCTGCCGAGTACAAAAAATTGACACTCTGCATATAAGAAGATGCATAAAACTTTTAAAAAATTTAAATTTTAAAAAACATGAACCACAGAATTCTTTCACTTAAATTGTCATAATTGAAATTTTATCACCATAATTAAACTATTCTGAGAGTTATTAAAGCAAAAGAGTATCACAAAAAGAGATCAGTCAAAATAGATTTAATTTATTTGTAAATTTACTTCTGGTTTATTTCTTTTTATGGTCAACTTTCGAAACTTCCAAAATAATCTGTCCTCCGAGAGAAATTTTGAGACTAGGAGGACATTTCTAAGATGCCGCTGTTAGATAGGTGAAGAAATCGACCCTTTAAAGGAGAATAAAAAATGAAACTACTAAGGATAACTGTTTGGTCTAGGGAGAAGTAAAATAATTTCACCGATCTTATGCACCGGAAGTTATCGGAAGTGACCATCGGAAGTTCAACTATGGTAGAAGAAGAAGGTGGGGATAGGCAGGCTAATACAGGATCAGTTGCATAACATACAACACATAACACATAAACAAGGCATGAGCACACCAACATATCAGCAATTCGATCTAAATTATTCATGTTGATTATTCAATAATGCACGAAGGCAATAGAACATTGTTAGCAGCCTCGGAGCGCTATACGCGAGCTTTATGTTCCCCCTTATTACGGGAGCAATATCCAATACAAATACCAAATATCAACACTGTGTTTACCGCGTTGAATGGTAATGTTGCTAAGATAAGGTAAAATGAGGTATTTATAGCACATTTGGAAGAAATCGGGATATTGTGAGAAGAAAAACTGAAAGGAGAACAGGAAAGGAACGACATTTTGCTGTACGGAACAAATTTAAAAACTATACAAAAGGAGTAAGATGTCCTTACTGTTTCATTAGAAAAGGGCAATCACTTGAGCAAAAGGGCTATCACTTGTACAAAAGGGCTATCACTTGTACAAAAGGGCTATCACTTGTACAAAAGAGCTATCACTTGTACAAAAGGGCGATCACTTGTACAAAAGGGCTATCATTTGAGGAAAAGGGAGATCACTTGTACAAAAGGGCTATCACTTGTACAAAAGGGCTATCACTTGTACAAAAGGGCGATCACTTGTACAAAAGGGCGATCACTTGTGCAAAAGGGCGATCACTTGTACAAAAGGGCTATCATTTGAGGAAAAGGGAGATCACTTGAGCAAAAGGGAGATCACTTGAGCAAAAGGGCTATCACTTGTACAAAAGAGCTATCACTTGTACAAAAGGGCTATCACTTGTACAAAAGAGCTATCACTTGTACAAAAGGGCGATAACTTGTACAAAAGGGTGATCACTTGTGCAAAAGGGCTATCATTTGAGCAAAAGGGAGATCACTTGAGCAAAAGGGCTATCACTTGTACAAAAGAGCTATCACTTGTACAAAAGGGCTATCACTTGTACAAAAGGGCTATCACTTGTACAAAAGAGCTATCACTTGTACAAAAGGGCGATCACTTGTACAAAAGGGCGATCACTTGTGCAAAAGGGCTATCATTTGAGCAAAAGGGAGATCACTTGAGCAAAAGGGCTATCACTTGTACAAAAGGGCTATCACTTGTACAAAAGGGCTATCACTTGTACAAAAGGGCTATCACTTGTACAAAAGGGCTATCACTTGTACAAAAGAGCTATCACTTGTACAAAAGGGCGATCACTTGTACAAAAGGGCGATCACTTGTGCAAAAGGGCTATCATTTGAGCAAAAAGGAGATCACTTGAGCAAAAGGGCTATCACTTGTACAAAAGGCTATCACTTGTACAAAAGAGCTATCACTTGTACAAAAGGGCTATCACTTGTACAAAAGAGCTATCACTTGTACAAAAGGGCGATCACTTGTACAAAAGGGCGATCACTTGTTCAAAAGGGCTATCATTTGAGCAAAAGGGCTATCATTTGAGCAAAAGGGCTATCATTTGAGCAAAAGGGCTATCACTTGTACAAAAGGGCTATCACTTGTACAAAAGGGCTATCACTTGTACAAAAGAGCTATCACTTGTACAAAAGGGCGATCACTTGTGCAAAAGAGCTATCACTTGTACAAAAGGGAGATCACTTGAGCAAAAGGGCTATCACTTGTACAAAAGGGCTATCTCTTGTACAAAAGACCTATCACTTGTACAAAAGGGCGATCACTTGTGCAAAAGGGCTATCATTTGAGCAAAAGGGAGATCACTTGAGCAAAAGGGCTATCACTTGTACAAAAGGGCTATCACTTGTACAAAAGGGCTATCACTTGTACAAAAGAGCTATCACTTGTACAAAAGGGCGATAACTTGTACAAAAGGGCATTCACTTGTGCAAAAGGGCTATCATTTGAGCAAAAGGCAGATCACTTGAGCAAAAGGGCTATCACTTGTACAAAAGAGCTATCACTTGTACAAAAGGGCTATCACTTGTACAAAAGGGCTATCACTTGTACAAAAGAGCTATCACTTGTACAAAAGGGCGATCACTTGTACAAAAGGGCGATCACTTGTGCAAAAGGGCTATCATTTGAGCAAAAGGGCTATCACTTGTACAAAAGAGCTATCACTTGTACAAAAGGGCGATCACTTGTACAAAAGGGCGATCACTTGTGCAAAAGGGCTATCATTTGATCAAAAGGGAGATCACTTGAGCAAAAGGGCTATCACTTGTACAAAAGGCCTATCACTTGTACAAAAGGGCTATCACTTGTACAAAAGGGCTATCACTTGTACAAAAGGGCGATCACTTGTGCAAAAGGGCTATCATTTGAGCAAAAGGGCGATCACTTGAGCAAAAGGGCTATCACTTGTACAAAAGGGCTATCACTTGTACAAAAGGGCTATCACTTGTACAAAAGGGCTATCACTTGTACAAAAGAGCTATCACTTGTACAAAAGGGCGATCACTTGTACAAAAGGGCGATAACTTGTACAAAAGGGCGATCACTTGTACAAAAGGGCGATCACTTGTGCAAAAGGGCTATCATTTGAGCAAAAGGGAGATCACTTGAGCAAAAGGGCTATCACTTGTACAAAAGGCCTATCACTTGTACAAAAGGGCTATCACTTGTACAAAAGGGCGATCACTTGTACAAAAGGGCGATCACTTGTTCAAAAGGGCTATCATTTGAGCAAAAGGGCTATCATTTGAGCAAAAGGGCTATCATTTGAGCAAAAGGGCTATCACTTGTACAAAGGAGCTATCACTTGTACTAAAGGGCTATCACTTGTACAAAAGGGCTATCACTTGTACAAAAGAGCTATCACTTGTACAAAAGGGCGATAACTTGTACAAAAGGGCGATCACTTGTGCAAAAGGGCTATCATTTGAGCAAAAGGGAGATCACTTGAGCAAAAGGGCTATCACTTGTACAAAAGAGCTATCACTTGTACAAAAGGGCTATCACTTGTACAAAAGGGCTATCACTTGTACAAAAGAGCTATCACTTGTACAAACGGGCGATCACTTGTACAAAAGGGCGATCACTTGTGCAAAAGGGCTATCATTTGAGCAAAAGGGAGATCACTTGAGCAAAAGGGCTATCACTTGTACAAAAGGGCTATCTCTTGTACAAAAGACCTATCACTTGTACAAAAGGGCGATCACTTGTGCAAAAGGGCTATCATTTGAGCAAAAGGGAGATCACTTGAGCAAAAGGGCTATCACTTGTACAAAAGGGCTATCACTTGTACAAAAGGGCTATCACTTGTACAAAAGAGCTATCACTTGTACAAAAGAGCGATAACTTGTACAAAAGGGCATTCACTTGTGCAAAAGGGCTATCATTTGAGCAAAAGGGAGATCACTTGAGCAAAAGGGCTATCACTTGTACAAAAGAGCTATCACTTGTACAAAAGGGCTATCACTTGTACAAAAGGGCTATCACTTGTACAAAAGAGCTATCACTTGTACAAAAGGGCGATCACTTGTACAAAAGGGCGATCACTTGTGCAAAAGGGCTATCATTTGAGCAAAAGGGCTATCACTTGTACAAAAGAGCTATCACTTGTACAAAAGGGCGATCACTTGTACAAAAGGGCGATCACTTGTGCAAAAGGGCTATCATTTGAGCAAAAGGGAGATCACTTGAGCAAAAGGGCTATCACTTGTACAAAAGGCCTATCACTTGTACAAAAGGGCTATCACTTGTACAAAAGGGCTATCACTTGTACAAAAGGGCGATCACTTGTGCAAAAGGGCTATCATTTGAGCAAAAGGGCGATCACTTGAGCAAAAGGGCTATCACTTGTACAAAAGGGCTATCACTTGTACAAAAGGGCTATCACTTGTACAAAAGGGCTATCACTTGTACAAAAGAGCTATCACTTGTACAAAAGGGCGATCACTTGTACAAAAGGGCGATCACTTGTGCAAAAGGGCTATCATTTGAGCAAGAAGGAGATCACTTGAGCAAAAGGGCTATCACTTGTACAAAAGAGCTATCACTTGTACAAAAGAGCTATCACTTGTACAAAAGGGCTATCACTTGTACAAAAGAGCTATCACTTGTACAAAAGGGCGATCACTTGTACAAAAGGGCGATCACTTGTGCAAAAGGGCTATCATTTGAGCAAAAGGGCTATCACTTGTACAAAAGAGCTATCACTTGTACAAAAGGGCGATCACTTGTACAAAAGGGCGATCACTTGTGCAAAAGGGCTATCATTTGAGCAAAAGGGAGATCACTTGAGCAAAAGGGCTATCACTTGTACAAAAGGCCTATCACTTGTACAAAAGGGCTATCACTTGTACAAAAGGGCTATCACTTGTACAAAAGGGCGATCACTTGTGCAAAAGGGCTATCATTTGAGCAAAAGGGCGATCACTTGAGCAAAAGGGCTATCACTTGTACAAAAGGGCTATCACTTGTACAAAAGGGCTATCACTTGTACAAAAGAGCTATCACTTGTACAAAAGGGCGATCACTTGTACAAAAGGGCGATCACTTGTGCAAAAGGGCTATCATTTGAGCAAAAAGGAGATCACTTGAGCAAAAGGGCTATCACTTGTACAAAAGAGCTATCACTTGTACAAAAGGGCTATCACTTGTACAAAAGAGCTATCACTTGTACAAAAGGGCGATCACTTGTACAAAAGGGCGATCACTTGTTCAAAAGGGCGATCACTTGTTCAAAAGGGCTATCATTTGAGCAAAAGGGCTATCATTTGAGCAAAAGGGCTATCATTTGAGCAAAAGGGCTATCACTTGTACAAAAGGGCTATTACTTGTACAAAAGGGCTATCACTTGTACAAAAGGGCTATCACTTGTACAAAAGGGCTATCACTTGTACAAAAGGGCTATCTCTTGTACAAAAGACCTATCACTTGTACAAAAGGGCGATCACTTGTGCAAAAGGGCTATCATTTGAGCAAAAGGGAGATCACTTGAGCAAAAGGGCTATCACTTGTACAAAAGGGCTATCACTTGTACAAAAGGGCTATCACTTGTACAAAAGAGCTATCACTTGTACAAAAGGGCGATAACTTGTACAAAAGGGCATTCACTTGTGCAAAAGGGCTATCACTTGTACAAAAGGGCTATCACTTGTACAAAAGGGCTATCACTTGTACAAAAGAGCTATCACTTGTACAAAAGGGCGATCACTTGTACAAAAGGGCGATCACTTGTGCAAAAGGGCTATCATTTGAGCAAAAAGGAGATCACTTGAGCAAAAGGGCTATCACTTGTACAAAAGAGCTATCACTTGTACAAAAGAGCTATCACTTGTACAAAAGGGCTATCACTTGTACAAAAGAGCTATCACTTGTACAAAAGGGCGATCACTTGTACAAAAGGGCGATCACTTGTGCAAAAGGGCTATCATTTGAGCAAAAGGGCTATCACTTGTACAAAAGAGCTATCACTTGTACAAAAGGGCGATCACTTGTACAAAAGGGCGATCACTTGTGCAAAAGGGCTATCATTTGAGCAAAAGGGAGATCACTTGAGCAAAAGGGCTATCACTTGTACAAAAGGCCTATCACTTGTACAAAAGGGCTATCACTTGTACAAAAGGGCTATCACTTGTACAAAAGGGCGATCACTTGTGCAAAAGGGCTATCATTTGAGCAAAAGGGCGATCACTTGAGCAAAAGGGCTATCACTTGTACAAAAGGGCTATCACTTGTACAAAAGGGCTATCACTTGTACAAAAGAGCTATCACTTGTACAAAAGGGCGATCACTTGTACAAAAGGGCGATCACTTGTGCAAAAGGGCTATCATTTGAGCAAAAAGGAGATCACTTGAGCAAAAGGGCTATCACTTGTACAAAAGAGCTATCACTTGTACAAAAGAGCTATCACTTGTACAAAAGGGCTATCACTTGTACAAAAGAGCTATCACTTGTACAAAAGGGCGATCACTTGTACAAAAGGGCGATCACTTGTTCAAAAGGGCTATCATTTGAGCAAAAGGGCTATCATTTGAGCAAAAGGGCTATCATTTGAGCAAAAGGGCTATCACTTGTACAAAAGGGCTATCACTTGTACAAAAGGGCTATTACTTGTACAAAAGGGCTATCACTTGTACAAAAGGGCTATCACTTGTACAAAAGGGCTATCACTTGTACAAAAGGGCTATCTCTTGTACAAAAGACCTATCACTTGTACAAAAGGGCGATCACTTGTGCAAAAGGGCTATCATTTGAGCAAAAGGGAGATCACTTGAGCAAAAGGGCTATCACTTGTACAAAAGGGCTATCACTTGTACAAAAGGGCTATCACTTGTACAAAAGAGCTATCACTTGTACAAAAGGGCGATAACTTGTACAAAAGGGCATTCACTTGTGCAAAAGGGCTATCATTTGAGCAAAAGGGAGATCACTTGAGCAAAAGGGCTATCACTTGTACAAAAGAGCTATCACTTGTACAAAAGGGCTATCACTTGTACAAAAGGGCTATCACTTGTACAAAAGAGCTATCACTTGTACAAAAGGGCGATCACTTGTACAAAAGAGCTATCACTTGTACAAAAGGGCTATCACTTGTACAAAAGGGCGATCACTTGTGCAAAAGGGCTATCATTTGAGCAAAAGGGCTATCACTTGTACAAAAGAGCTATCACTTGTACAAAAGGGCGATCACTTGTACAAAAGGGCGATCACTTGTGCAAAAGGGCTATCATTTGAGCAAAAGGGAGATCACTTGAGCAAAAGGGCTATCACTTGTACAAAAGGCCTATCACTTGTACAAAAGGGCTATCACTTGTACAAAAGGGCTATCACTTGTACAAAAGGGCGATCACTTGTGCAAAAGGGCTATCATTTGAGCAAAAGGGCGATCACTTGAGCAAAAGGGCTATCACTTGTACAAAAGAGCTATCACTTGTACAAAAGGGCTATCACTTGTACAAAAGGGCGATCACTTGAGCAAAAGGGCTATCACTTGTACAAAAGGGCTATCACTTGTACAAAAGGGCTATCACTTGTACAAAAGAGCTATCACTTGTACAAAAGGGCGATCACTTGTACAAAAGGGCGATCACTTGTGCAAAAGGGCTATCATTTGAGCAAAAAGGAGATCACTTGAGCAAAAGGGCTATCACTTGTACAAAAGAGCTATCACTTGTACAAAAGAGCTATCACTTGTACAAAAGGGCTATCACTTGTACAAAAGAGCTATCACTTGTACAAAAGGGCGATCACTTGTACAAAAGGGCGATCACTTGTTCAAAAGGGCTATCATTTGAGCAAAAGGGCTATCATTTGAGCAAAAGGGCTATCATTTGAGCAAAAGGGCTATCACTTGTACAAAAGGGCTATCACTTGTACAAAAGGGCTATCACTTGTACAAAAGAGCTATCACTTGTGCAAAAGGGCTATCACTTGTGCAAAAGGGCGATCACTTGTGCAAAAGAGCTATCACTTGTACAAAAGGGCGATCACTTGTACAAAAGGGCGATCACTTGTGCAAAAGGGCTATCATTTGAGCAAAAGGGAGATCACTTGAGCAAAAGGGCTATCACTTGTACAAAAGGCCTATCACTTGTACAAAAGGGCTATCACTTGTACAAAAGGGCTATCACTTGTACAAAAGGGCGATCACTTGTGCAAAAGGGCTATCATTTGAGCAAAAGGGCGATCACTTGAGCAAAAGGGCTATCACTTGTACAAAAGAGCTATCACTTGTACAAAAGGGCTATCACTTGTACAAAAGGGCGATCACTTGAGCAAAAGGGCTATCACTTGTACAAAAGGGCTATCACTTGTACAAAAGGGCTATCACTTGTACAAAAGAGCTATCACTTGTACAAAAGGGCGATCACTTGTACAAAAGGGCGATCACTTGTGCAAAAGGGCTATCATTTGAGCAAAAAGGAGATCACTTGAGCAAAAGGGCTATCACTTGTACAAAAGAGCTATCACTTGTACAAAAGAGCTATCACTTGTACAAAAGGGCTATCACTTGTACAAAAGAGCTATCACTTGTACAAAAGGGCGATCACTTGTACAAAAGGGCGATCACTTGTTCAAAAGGGCTATCATTTGAGCAAAAGGGCTATCATTTGAGCAAAAGGGCTATCATTTGAGCAAAAGGGCTATCACTTGTGCAAAAGGGCGATCACTTGTGCAAAAGGGCGATCACTTGTGCAAAAGAGCTATCACTTGTACAAAAGGGCGATCACTTGTACAAAAGGGCGATCACTTGTTCAAAAGGGCTATCATTTGTACAAAAGCCTTCAAGGAATGATTATAATTAAAATAGGGAAATATAACCAACGAATCTGTTTCGGTAAAATAAAATAAAGCATTATACGATATTTTCATTGACACAAACGAAAATCTTTTCATAGAATATTAATTTAATAATAACATTAATAATGAACATTAAATTAATTTTAAATATATTAATATCATGGTTTTATTTGTTCTTTGTAATTGGGTAGGCATTATTAGATACTTTATGAAAAATATTTCTCTGAAGTCCTAATCATCTGATCAGCAAAAATAATGGAAATGTAGTTTATGCCATTTTCATTACTGGAGGTGCAACAAAAATTTCTTTTTCCGATTCGTTATTTTTAATATCGTGAGTAAATATTTGGACTTAATGAGTAAATGATTTTTTTTTTTAAAGAGATGTTGCACGAGTACAACCATGTTGGTGTTTAGTATTTTCAACATTTGTCTTCTAATTACGCATTGATTCAGAAACATCCCTATGGAATTATTTATACAGGAGACGCGACCTACCACCTCACAAAATATGTATCCTGATACATTATTAGCTTATAATGGATAACAAACCTTGTTCAGTTCATTTCGTGGAATGAATAAGTTTGTATGTAACAGGTGTAACACATTTTTTTAAAATTCAATCTGAAAGAAAATATCAGATTTCTAATTGCGAATATTAAAATGATGATGATGATATTAAAATGAAATTACATAATACAAGCCGGTCTTAAATAACTTTTTAAAAAATATTTTTAATTATTTTATATTTTTTTCGTTTAAAGTTCTCGTATATTATTTCAAAGCAAGATTGATACCGATATAATACAATTTTATATTTAAATATCCTCAAGTTCTGAAAAAATTATATAAATAAAATCTCTTTAAACTATTATGAATTAATTATCTGTTAAATATTGAGTAGTAGTTTAAAGCATAACGATATTCCTTTCTATATGAAAGTGCTAATCCATTAATAGGCCACTATTTCGAGTCGAAATCGCCCGGTGATCCCGGGAGGTGGCCCTAGGGATTTTTATAAGGGGGTAAAAAAATCCTTGGTAATCCTATCCTTCGGAAAGGATGTAAATCAGGTGTCCTGAGCCTTAGGATGACAGGTACTCGTTATTTTTTTTGTTTTCGTTAAAAACCCCAATCAATATATATGGATAGGCAAAACTTGGAGCTCCTACGGTAGCACCGTCCGATTAGACGCAGCACCATTCAGTGACCTTAGATGGCCAAACAACTGTTACTCGTTAGTGAAATAAAAGAAGAAAAAGCGGGAATGAGAAGGAAGAACAGCTGATGGAGGAGGCGGGGGCCATGGCGGCCGGACTTCGATCAGGAGACCAGGAGCCTACAGGAGGTAATGTATACTGACCAGCAGTGACCAGGCCGTCCTCCACCAGCACTCCACCTCCTCGATCCTCCTCCACTCCTGTCCCATGGTCTAGGGCCTCGCCTATCGCGGGCTAGCCAGCCCCTGCCTACGCTTCTTTCCGATCCTCTTCTAGCCAACTTCTTTCTTATCATCCAGTTCCAGAGGCACAGAGACAACAATAATCCGTTTCACTGGAATGACCAGACTGCAGAGCGCTCTAACGGCTCTGTCCCGAACCAGCTCTGTTGGCTGTCCAACCCAGCTGGCTCTACAGTAGAGCGTTGATTAGCCCAACTAATGTCGTGCGGCGTGGTATCTAGAAATGCGTAGGTTTATTGAGTCATTTAACAGATGTAAGTAATATGGATAGACAAGATAAGTAAAAGAGAAATTGTCATGTACTAACTAAATAGGTGACTTATTGTCGTTATTACTTATTGCCTATGGACTACATCTAGCATGGAGACTACTCTCTTACACACTAAACTAACATCTACATCTGTACTCTCTAGTCTCCTACCTTCAATCTATTCTAATCTTAGAGCTAATATATATCCATGTTACAGAATAAGGGAGGGCTGGCAAGGAAGTTTACAATACTGACAACACGGAAGCATTCATGAAACTTCCTTGTTACAAAACTATTTTATTAAACAATTTGCTTGAAGCCATGGACCGGTAACTAATAAAATCACTTAACTTTATAGCGAGATTTATCAAAATTGTGAAAAAAAACATATCGTAATATTGTACGAGTATTTCTGAAGTCCCATAAATCAAAAACCTACATTTCTGGGGAAACTATTGGTGAGCTCGGAATAGCATTTGGACACTTAGAGTGACACTAGCGCCTCCTGGCAGACAAGCTCTGAAGATAGATAGATACAGTTTTGGTGGGTGATAAAGGGATATTTACCCATTTCTTTCATGGTCATAGCTCAATACCTAGCTCAATACCGAAAAGACACCGATTTTTGAATTATGTCATTTTAGTAAAGTCACAACATATCTATTATTTACCTTATCACTGCAGAGAGATAAAGCATGGTACCTAGAACTAACCTTTGATAGGACAATGGCGTGGGGTCCTCGCGTTAAGATTAAACACCAATCACTAAATCATAAGCTCAATTTAATGTATTCGCTATTTAGTAAAAATTCCAAATTAGATTTAAGACGGAAATTAAACACCTACACGTGCTGACTAAAACCAGTTGGAACACATGCATAACAAATTGATGGTCATTTATGAAAAGTGACACTAGATTTTTTTCACTTTTATACAACTGTTTCTATTTATCTATTATAGATCTTGAATGATAATATATGTGGAAGAAAATGGTCCGGGCAGATGTCAACAAATTTCTCTTAGATGTAGAGAAATGTTTATTAATTAACAACGTTTCGACCTACTTTGCAGGTCTTCTTCAGGGCTAAATATGCAAAATACAAACAATTGAACATAAAAAATAGTAAAAAAATTGCTAAGCATGGTAAATATAAACGTTAAAATGTATGAGTCTATAGTATAAATAACCAAGAGACAGGAAGGTAATAAAATATATACCAAAGAATAAAACAGAAAGTGTTCAAAATTAAAGAATGAGGTAATTAAGATAAAAATTGAAAAATTAAAATGGGTAAATATTAAAGTATAAATACATAACTATCAGGTATCTGATTGGTGGACAGTAAAGAGGGAAGAGGGGAGAGAACATGAGATATATATCAATAAAGAGCAAGGATGATCATGTGGGCCATAAATAACCATAAAAATAAAAATGAATAAATACTAATGAAGTGATAAAATACAATAAACAAAAACAAATACAGTAAGATATAAATATAGAAATTCATAGGTAATGAAAATAAACAATACAGTATGTAATAAATAAAGTAATAAAAATACGGGATAGTGAGAAATACATTTAACTAATAATGGGGACGATAATATACACAAAAGTATTGATGAAATATTATAAAGGATAGATGAAGTACAATATGTAATAAGCGGTAAGACATGGTGAGAAAGGAGAACATAGTTGATATTAAAATAAACATTTAAATTAGTATTAGTTAAGTAAGTTACAATTGATGGGCTGTATTGGACTAATGGTTAGTAATATAAATGTAAAAATACAATAATTTGTGGTTAAGTAAAGATATAATAAAAAGTGAGTTAAGATGAACCCGGATGAATGAAAGCATGCCCCACATGATCATCCTTGCTCTTTATTGGATATATATCTCATGTTCTCTCCCCTCCCCCATCTTTATTCTCCACCACTTAGGTACCTGATAGTTATGTATTTATACTTTAATATTTATTACCTTATTCTTTAATTTTTAACTCTTTCTGTATTATTCTTATTTTATTCTTTAGTATGTATTTTACTACCTTCCTGTCTCTTGGTGATTAATACTACACACTCATACATTTTAATCTTTATATTTACCATGCATAGCAATTTTTTAATTTAGCCCTGAAGAAGACCTGCAAAGTAGGTCGAAACGTTGGCTAATTACAAACATTTCTTCACATCTAAAAGAAATTTATTGATAAATGTTATAATCAAATCTCAGGTCTTGCCATAGGTAATTGCCTTGCTCCAGACATTTCCAACATAGTTCTCAACGACCTTCTTGACTCCATCATCCCTCTATTCCTCCTTGACATCATCCTCGTTAAGAAATACGTTGAACATCTCCTCATAGTTCTCAATCCTGATAAAATCCCCAAAATACTGGACGCCTTTCCAGTATTAACTTAACTCTTACCATCCCCGTCTCAAATTTACCATCGAAACAGAAACAAATCGCACCCTCCCATTTTTCTACCTCCTCATTATAAGAAATTGTCTTTTGATTGGTACACCAAACCCACATATTCCGGCAGACTTCTCAACTTTTTCTCACAGCACCCTTACCACCAGAACATCAACGTAGCCAAAAACCTCATCCAATTATTCCAACCAATACCTACCAAACAACATCCAACGAATCAAAAACATTTTACTCTCCACCAACTTCCCATCCCACATCACCAGTAAACTGTTAGACCCCCTTCAAAACCATGTTAATGTTTTTTACCCCTCCCCTAATCCCACAGTACCTACCCCCAGATCTTACCTGTACAGATCGTTTCCTTATATCCCTGTTCTATCTGATAATATCAAAAAAATTCTATGTCTTACCTTTCCCAATCTTCGCCTTGGTATTGAGCCATACCATAAATTATCCCATCTGATCACTAATTTAAAAGACCCGATCCCTACCAAAAACCTCTCCAACATAATCTACCGTATCCCTTGCTCTGCCCCCAACTGTACCTCCTCCTACTTTGGTGAAACAAAAAAGCATTCTTACAGAAGAATATCACAGCACAAGACTTCTATCTCTACCCGCAACATATCTGCGTCCAAATTATCTGAACATGCTTTGACTCTTAACCACACCTTTAACTTCGACGAATCCTCTGTTCTCGACACTGTTCCGAATCATGACAAAAGACTAGTTGCAGAATCAATCTACATAAACCTCGAAAACAATCCATTAAACATCAAGACTGACAAGAATAACCTCTCAATGGTTTATAGACACCTCTCTGTAATAGACCTCATTAAAAAGAACTAACCACACCCCTCCCTTGGGAACCCCCCTGGTAATATTTTACATTTCGTCACCTATTAATATCCACCTGTTTACTATTTCATTTCCTTTCATTTCATACAACCTCCCTTTTTTCTCATAAATTTTATTTCAAAACACTTGCTTTTTTTTTGTTTCCTCAATAAACCAATAATATACATATAAATGCCCCCCCCCCCTTCATTACACGGTCTAATCTTAGCAATCGGTTTTTTACTGTATTTTTCAAACGTGGCTTGTTATACCATGCTTAGCAATTTTTTAATTTTCGATTGTCTGTATTTTGCATATTTAGCCCTGAAGAAGACCTGCAAAGTAGGTCGAAACGTTGTTAATTAATAAACATTTCTCTACATCTAAGAGAAATCTGTTGACATCTACCCGGACCATTTTCTTCCACATATTTATTATAGAGTTTCAAGGGACACTGTTCCAATATTCACCATCCATAAATCCATTCAGTTCATATGAAATAATCATAAACAATTGTTGATTAATAGAATAATCAACTATGATTTTGTTTGTAAATAATCGAAATTGGAATGCTTAAGTAGAATTGAAATAATAATGAATTAATTGATTGGAATGTGTCGAGTAAAATAACAAAAAAATCTTCCATCCACCTCGATATGAATTTCTTAAACCTGATTCAATAATTATAAAAAAATAACGAACTAAGGTTTAGAAATGATAATGTAGATAGGTTACTTGCAGTAGAGACAAGAAAGATGATGGCCATATTGTAGTCAAATCCCTAAAGAAGGAACGGAGAACTAATGCCCACCTGTTGCGCGGTTCGAGATTTACGAGGCATCTTACATCCTCTCCTGTTCTTACATCAATGTTCATAGATCTCGTTCTTTCTTTCTTTATTTGTGTAGAACAATATATGAGCGTGTTTTAATTTTATCTTTGGTTAAAATTATTTTACGATCTTAAGGTATTCGAAAATAAGGTGTTGCGTAGAATTTAGAAAAAAAGGATGAGATCACTTGAGAATTTAGGAGATTACACAATCCGGAATTGCGAAGATTACGGCCGGTTAATATTGTTCAAGTGATAGCGCCATAAAAATGCTAGGCTTATTAACGAACTGATTCCTAAAAAGGTAATAAGCGTTGTAACGACATAGAAGAGTCTGGTGGGGGGAGGGGGGGGGGTGACCGAGGCGTAGGTGGGAGGATTGCGTTAAGAATGATCTGGCGGATTTGGGTTTGGTCCGTGGTCAGTGGACGGAGGTTTGTTAGAAGCAGAGATTGGCGGTGACGGCATCGAACCTTCGGGTTCGCTAAGCCTTACTATTATTAATTAAAATTATTATTAGCGAATTCTCCCAATAGTGGAGGACGCTAAGCAAACAACTAGATCAAGCTTTCTTTGGCTTCTTCTTGTTCCTCCAATCGGCTTTCATTCTCTCTGAGTTTACGTTCTTCCGACCACTTCTGTCTGCACTGCTTTTGCTTTGGTTGCTCTGAACTTCCCACTTGTTGACATTGTGTCTGAAGGTTTCTCTTTCTAAAATCTCCGTTGCACATTTATTTGCGTTTTTTAGGCCCTTTCGAAGTTCGTTAAGCCAAGGTGTTGAATTCTTAAGTGAGCTATATGAATATACTTTTTGACATTTGATTTTCTGGTAATCTCGTGAAGTGTCCAAAGAATTTCATTCGTCTTTTCCTTTATTCGTCGTATCTTTATTCCTGTCGTTATACAGGAAGTTATAAGTCATGTATTTTTATTCCTGTCGTTATACAGGAAGTTATGAGTCATGTATCTTTACTGCTGTCGTTATACGGGACGTTATGTACGTTATAATCACGTAGTATAATATTGAAATGACCACTAAGGGTGTATTAACCAACCTGCCAAATTTGTAATGATACAAATATTACTGTCAGGCTTCTATTTGAATGTAAAAAATATAAAATAGAGAGGAAGAACTTGAGTATTGAGACGAGTCTACCGTTCAAAGAAAATAACAATGAACATAAGGCGCTCAAGTACTTAAAAGTTACGAAACTATTTCAAGAAATTTACGATTATCAGTATGAAGTTAAACAGAACCAAATAAAAAACGAGCACTCTTTAGTGCCACTTCTATGTGGATAAAATATGAGGGCGTTATTTGTTCCATTGAATGGCCTTCTTTATCTCCTTTCTCGATTCCAGAGATTCCTCAGTGACTGGGGACCCAAAAGAAAGAAATCTTTCTTAATGAATCTACTATTAGTTTTCAGGTCTGATGAATTTCCAGGCATGAGAAGGTTGTCTGAAAATATGTTGGTAATATCTTTGAGGGCTCTCTGAGAGCCAGAACAAACAATTGTTGACCGCTCTATTGCCTAAGAGATAGCCAGAGGACCTTTAGAATAGCGAACAGCTGAGCGGTGAAGATATCACTTGTACAGTTTATACCTCGAAGTTGTATCGCCAGGATGAAAACCCGGCGTTGAGTCCTTTGTTCTTGACCATTCATATTGATAATATGTTTTTGTTATATTCATACTTATTGAGTTCTCCGAGAAAAGATACTGAGTTTATTGACACCTGTGAAGTCGGTTTCTCATACTCGATGTTTTTGTTTAAAGTTCTGGTAACCTCCCCCCAAAAGTATTATAGGGTTCTCTATACATAGAAATGGTTCTGTTGTTTAAACAAAAAAATACCTAAAATACGGAGGGACAATTCAAACTTTAAAGCTCTGCAGCCTCCGAGTTGTCGACGGCAGGAGGAAAATTAATAAAGATAATTTGAAGAACTCTGAGGGAAGCCAATAGAACTCTAAAAATAATTTTAATACACAAATTTTTATTAGGAATAAGGAATAAAATTCAAAATAAAAATTTAATTTCTTGTGAGTTCTGACGACACCCCCCCCCTAGCTACGATGTTGGGCCCCTCGTTTATTTAGTTACTATTTATTTTTCGGTTTAAACAACAGAAAATCTAAAAAATACAGTGAACTAAAATTAAAGAACTTCAATTCTTGGCGGGCTACCAGAACTCTGAATGTTTTTTTAAATTCCAGTATGACGGGCCATCTTCAAAAAGACGTTGAAAAAAAAATGTTGAAATGGCGTGGTCCTTAGTAGGCTAATACGAATAAAAATTAGAAAAATTCTACATTCTAAACTTCTATGATTCCCAAATTATTTCAACCTCTCTTATTTATAACACACAACTAAATTAGGGAATATGAAGAAATAGTATTCTCGAGTATTTGATCAGCGAATAAAAGTTTTCATTTACTGACCAAATGCTCAAGAAATTTACAATAACCTATAAACAAAGGAAGTGAGAACGAATTGGGAGGGGGCAAATAAGAATAAAAAGTTACACAGTTAAATTTATTTGGATGAAAAATACCGTGGCTGTTTAATTTTTTATGAAGGTCCAATGTTGAGGAAATTCCAATATAAATTTCGGACTTGTGACTTCTCAGCTTGGTCATTTTAAATTTCCCTCAGGAATTTCGTGCTTGCTTGAGCTAAAATATTGCTTCTAAACTCGCTGGCTCTTGTTAATCAACTCCCGCGCTTCAGAGATTTTAATATTGCTTTTTATAAATAAAAACCTATAGTGAATACTTCGTTATAATAATTAAATAAAACATTGTGAGGAATTAGTAAATTAAACCTAAAGAACAATTAATGATAATAACGTTAAGTATCATGCTAGGGGAAGAATGAAATAATGGATTAAAAAAAATTGGAATCATTGAAGTGAGAATTTCGAACAAAATGGACGCTTATATTTAGTCGTTTAATTTTTCTGTATTCGTGAACATTATTGTAATTTCTTTCTGATTCTAAGATAGTCTCAAAAGTGAGAGAACGATGTCATAATTTAGAAAAGGCTACTTCTACCAAGGCATTACAATGAAACATTTATCATGTTTGTGAATGAACATGAACTACTGATAAAAACGCGAAGGCTTGTTCCTGATACCCATCGCTGTTTACAAATCTGAATTCTTAACGTAATCCTCCCATTTACGCCTTGGAAGTTTAGCATTTATCTCATAATAATAATAATATCATACTAATAAGTTAAATAAATATGTCAGTATGTAAGTTTAGCAGCTAAACAAATCAAAGGTCATCAATTGATTCATGTATTATGGATTATACATGGAAAATGTCAACATAAATAAATATAAGATATAAAGTAACACTTAAAAAATGTATGGATAAATAAATACTATGACATACGTAGAAAAATGGCCCTTAGGTACTAGTATAAGTTCAGTACTGCAGTTCAGTACACGGCAACATACAGTACACTCGACAATCATATTAACACAAGGTCACGTACAGTACACACCTCAGGGTCACCTTCCCTGGGTAGAAGTTTGGAAGGTAAGATCAGATCTCCTGAAGAAACGGGTCTTTCTTGCTGGGCTATCGTCCGTATATTGGAATCAGAGTTTTTGGGTGTAAGGCTACCCGATATGGATGGCGCGGCTAACTACTTCGCTACGCTGAAAGGGTCTTCGTAAAAAAGAGAAGTTGAACCACTCTCGGTCAAAAAGAAGTTGAATCCCTCTCCACCAAAAAGAAAAAAAGATTCGATTCTCTAAAACAGTGGGAAAAAGAAGTTCCGATATTTTGTCAATTGAGGCATCATCAGGAACGTTAAAAAAATAAATAAAGCGTATCCTGATCTCACAACATTGGCCAGGGGAAATATCCATCACACCAACAAAGAAAACAATATCCATCACGCCAACATAGAAAACAATATCCCTCACACCAACATAGAAAACAATATCCATCACACCAACATAGAAAACAATATCCATCACACCAACAAAGAAAACAATATCCCTCACACCAACATAGAAAACAATATCCATCACACCAACATAGAAAACAATATCCCTCACACCAACATAGAAAACAATAACCCTCACACCAACACAGAAAACAATATCCCTCACACCAACATAGAAAACAATAACCCTCACACCAACACAGAAAACAATATCCCTCACACCAACATAGAAAACAATATCCATCACACCAACATAGAAAACAATATCCATCACACCAATATACACTCACAAAACTGTTAGCAATTTTTCCCCTCATGCCCTTAACATTCATTTTATTTATGTTTATATGAACACACATTTATAAAATAGAATATATATCCAATTCTATAGTCTGTATCTCTACAAAACCTTCCTAAGTGAAAATAGACCTCAGTTTGCGCCCCACAAAAATGACACTGAACATACAGAAGCGGAGGACCCGGTAGAAGTGGAGGAGAGTGATGTTCAGCGCGCCCCATCAAAGGCGAAAATTGGCACATCCCCGGGACCGGGCGGAATTGTCATGGTGCTCCTGAAAACTGGTATTGCAAAACTATTTAATGGAGGTGATCAACCTTGTCTTCAGGGGAGATGATATCCCGAACGACCTAAGGGCTGGCTATATATAATCAATATATACGAAGGGTGACAGAAAAGTTTGCCGGAATTATCGCGGGATCTGCATAAAAGTTCGTTTGCCAGGATTATTGGTAGGCTGCTACCGGACAAGTTAGAAGAAGCGTACTATACCCCTCAGAATCAAGCAGGATTCACGCCTGGACGGCCATGTACGGACATCATATTTGTTGTTTGTCAACTCATTGAGAAGTCCCCAGAAAGGAAACAGGAACTCCACACGGCCTATATAAACTTGGAACAAGCTTACGACAATGTGCCTAGAGAGAAGTTATGGATAGCAGTTTAAGCAGCGGTCAATAGCAGGACTCTGATAAAGGCTGTGAGACACCTATACAGCAACGAAATACATCAAATAAGATTCGGAAACCACCTTTCGGACCCTTTTCATTGAATTCTGATTGATGTAAGGCTGTAGTATGTCACCCACTCTCTTCAAGATATACCTTCACGAAGCAGTGAAACTATGGTACAAGCAATGTTGGGCCATTCATTGATGACAAACAACTATTATCCTTGTTCTTCGCTGACGACCAGGTCGTGTTTGCGAGGCGGAAGGTCTATCTCGAAATGATGGTGTAATGATCTAGGGTCATAATGATGTATTATGAACCGGAGGGTTTGAAAATTGACTTCGAGAAGACCGAGTGTATGGCCGTTAGAGATCATATTACTGATGCGCTTCTGGTGGACAGGGAGCCCTATAAAAAAGTAAATGTAATTAAATACCTGGGATCTTATTTGGATACTACCGGGTCGCCTGGTTATGACCTCAGAAGAAAGAAGGTGAAGCAGCCCAGAAAAGCTCATAGAACGCTACATCCGGTCCTATGGAACACAGAGATTTCTACAAAAAATAAACGCCGTATTTTCACAACCCTAGTCGAATATATCTTGACTTATTCTTCGGAAACTTTGACTATGAGCTCCCGTCTGTACTCAAAGGTGCAGGTGGTTGAAATGGATTTCTGGAGGAGGGGCCTCCGCGTCACTAGGCTGGATAGACTAAGAAAAGAAGAAATTCGACAGAGGATGGATGTGGCTACATCAACAAATGAAAGGATCGGGGCATGCCGCCTAAGATGGAACAAAAAGTAATACAAAAATACATTAAAACAATATATTGATAAATGCTTCTTGCGACTCTTGAATTGCAATGATGTGACAATTAAAAAAAAAAAAAAAGACTATAAAACATATGTGTAAAGAAAGCTTGTACTTGACTTGTAGCTGTAGGTTACATTATTACTCCTGCATAGCCTACCTATTTATAATATATTTTACATATATAGTGTTAATTTTAAAAGTAGTGCTGTAACTGTTTGAGTGAGAAAGAGTTCATGTTCAGTAAAGACTGTAATGTTTATAAGACAACCGTTGTTGATTCCCCCAATTGGAAGTTCCTATTTTATAGATCCTGGGCGAGTCTCATGAGGGCCCGCAACCCTCACGGGGTCCATCCGTGGCCACTTCCGCATTAGGAACAGCAACTCTGCGCTCTACTCAATGAGAAACTCATGTACATGAAACCTATGTACATTTTTATTTTTATTTTTTATTTTTTTATAAATTACGCTATGTTTTGTTAATTAACTGTTTATTCCTTTTTAAGATATAGAACTATATCAAATCGCACAGAACCCTGCCCGGCTGCAAAGTATCATTATTTATAACAAGAGTCCCAGTGGCGATGTTAATCCTGGCATCTCCTGACACAGAAGAGGCTCCTGAGAGGCGATTGAAGTGGCCGACTACTCACAGCCCTTCGAGATTAAAAAAAGAAATCAGCTGATGGAAGCTCTACTTTTTTCGCTGGCGTAAGCTCCTTGCCGCGTCTTTTGGACTGGAGCAACCTTTAAAGAAAACATTCTCAGGGCGACCTTTGCCCGTGTTTTACGCCGCTTTTTCACAGAGTAAGGAAATCATATAAGTTATGTAAATTACGAGTATTTATTCAAATCTCTTAATCCTCAAAAAGAAGTAAATTTATTTATTTCTTTATTAATTCTATTCCTAACATATAAAGTGTTACTAGCGGCTCCACTGTTAGATTCCGTGGACACCTGAAAAGGGCTCGGTGGTGGAGACAAAGTAGGAGCTTTAACCCAAAGCATCCTTAGATAAAAAATAAATCTCTACAATATTAAAATTATATTACTTTCAATTATAATTATTATTATAATTATAATTATAATTCGTATTGCTAATAATTATTAGCAATAGGAATAATACATAAGGCATTAATAAAATAATAACTACAATTTTAAACCAATATTCACCATTTGCAAAATAATGACTAATAAAAATAATAACAATAATTTAAAATAAAATTCATTACCCCATCTGTTAAGTGATCGAAATGTTAAGAAAGAGAAAGAACAAAATAAAATATTTAATTGTCAGATTTGATTGGTTCCATCAACAACTGAACTACCATCTGGCTTCACCCCAAATCTAGTCTGACTACAGAAAAATAGAGAATTCTACCTTATGCAAACCGAAATCTTCTAGTATTCGAAAGCAGGATCCTCCGAAAAATATACGAGCCGGTGTCTATTGATGGTAAAATTATAATTGTAAGGATAGCTAAAATTATGTAAACAATTCTATTTATTTTGAATTTGACATATCAAATCAAGACAAATTTGACTCAAGCCGGCACGGAAATCATCTGTACCGGTTTTCTTTAAAAAAATAAAATAATAAAGAACCAGAAAATGAAGTAATGAAAAAAAAAATCTTTCGTAATATTATTTGAAACTAAACAAAAGTGATTGAGATGAAACGATTACATTACATTACGCACATACATTACATTATCCAAAAAATACATCTTCAACAATTTGCTGCTTATCGATTATCTATTGAGTGTTAAAACTGTTCTAGCTGGGTCCCATATTTACTTTGCTTTTTTTTAATAGACTGAAAATCTTTCGAAAGACATCATAAAGTTCATTTGCGAAATAATTAGGCGAACAGCCCCATTAAAACAAAACTTTTCGGACAAATATAAGAAATAAATATTTCGGTAAAATATAGTTGGATTTTCTTACCATTTCTTTGTTTACTTTTCAATGGAATTTTTGCCACAAACAAAATGGAGTACATTTATTCAATCCTCTGCCTCCTCAGTTCCCAAATTTCCTTCATATTTTCTTTCTGTGTCCTTTCCTTCCTCTCTTCAGAACAAATGGGTCTTTTTTTTCTTCATTTTTTTTTATAGTAGGTTATTGAAAAGCCATACACTGTTAAAATCTTACTTTCAGATATAATCCTTCAGTAATTCCTGCTGGAGTAGTCTTTAGCTTCTCCATGTTGTTTTCCCTTCTGCAAACCATAGTATTGTATTCTTTAATTTTAGCTTCTTCAGATATTTGAAAAGCTCTCGGTATATCTTGTAACATTATTATTATTATTTTTCTGTGAGCACTTTAGACCAATTACATCTTCTGCCTCATGTGGCCATCAGGGAGACAAATTCCTTCCAAGAGTTCACTATGCAAGGAGGAGACACACCTCCTTCCCGCTACTAACCACGGTTTCCGTGGCACAACGGCATCTGGCTATTGCTTCATAACCGATCTCAAAGGTTTACTTTACCAAGATGTCGGTCCAGATCACGGATTTATAAGATCATTTATAATGATGTCAAAGGGTATAAAGGTATTTACATTAACTCCATGGTGTGTCAAAGAAAGATACGGTGGGAGGCTCCAAAGAGTTTTTGTATATGTATTGTTCAATGTCAACAGAACCAGAGCCCTCTATCATCTACTATGCCTGCGTACAATTAGTGACAGCATGGTCCACTTTTACATCAGAAGAATAAACAAGTGTAATCATGTGCTCCATATGTTTCAACATCATGGAGTAGAACACTCAGCAAATAGATTGAGACCCAGCAACCACCACTAGAAGGCGCAACCACCGAGATGAAAATCGCCATTCACAAATGGACAATCATAATCAGTAATTAATATTATTTCATTTCTGTTGTCATCTTGAAAGGTGCAAGGAGCACCAGATCACGACTCACCACCTCTTTGTCGACTTCAGGGCAGCTTACGACAGTGCGGACCGGATGGTTCTCTACCGGACCCTTGAGGAAATGGGAATACCTAAAAAGCTGACGCGCATGGTAAAAATGACCATGAAGAACTCAAAGTGTGTAGTACGTATTGGAGCAGACGTCTCAGAGGAGTTCCACACTAATAAGGGAGTAAGGCAGGGAGATGCACTTGGATGCCTGCTCTTCAACCTAGCCGCAGAAGGGGCTCAGGAAGTCTGGTATCCAGGTTGGTGGGACCCTGTTCAACAGATTGGTGTAGCTGCTGGGTTATCCTGACGACTTTGACATAATGGCCGGATCCAAACGAGTCTTAAGGGAAGCATTTCTTGCCCTCGAGGAGGCTGCAAGAAGGTTTGGATTAAAAGTAAACCAGCAAAAAACTAATTATATGCAGGGCTAGGAAACCACGAGGCGTACTTTGAGGGTGGACAGCAGAAATTCCAGGTGGTCAACAGCTTTATCTACTTGGGAAGCGAAATAAAATACCAAAAGGATATCACCCAAGAAATTAAGCGTAGGCTAACAGGTGCTACTATAGCTTATCAAGAACTTCAGGAGCCGATATCTGTCAAGGAAGACAAATATCAAGATTTATAAAGCAATAGTCCGCCCAGCACTAACTTATGGCTCGAAGGCATGGGCTATTAAGAAGGCAGATGAAACACAGCTCTTGTTGTTCATCAAGGGGGATCCTCTCATACGAACTCTTTGAGGATGACGAGATATCCAAAAATCATAAGATTGGGAAGACTTCGATGGGCTGGCCATCTAGCCAGAATGAATTATGGCGAGATTCCGAAGAAGGTGGCCACAGAAGAGATCTTTCGAACAAGAAGAGTGGGACGACCGAGCGTGAGATGGATGGATGGTGTGACTGAGGACGCTAGGACTCTTCTCAACGTGCGGGACTGGAGGACTACTGCACTGGATATAGCCAACTGGCGGAGGCTACTTGAGGCGGCCCGGACACGGTGACGAGTTGTTGTGCCGGTTATTGTTTTGTATTTCTGTTGTCATAATACTCTATAAATCAAAATTCCCTTTATTTTCATTTTACTACCATCATCAATCTAATAATGTAATATACAGTCCACTATTATCAGATCGAGGATGTACCATATCCCTTAAAAAAGGGATGATATTTTCTAACCTTAACCTTAAACCTTATAAACTTATTTGTAGTTGTTTTATTTTTAGGTCAAACAACTACATGTGGTTATTATTGCCCTCAATACTAGATAATTGAAGAGAGTTGAAAGTAAACAGTTTAAGCATGATAGTCCACTGGAGACATATGTCTAACAGCGTACAACAGAGCTTTTTGATATCCTCCTAAAAAACGGAAAAGAAATCGCTTCATCTTTCCTTTGCAAAAACCCTATGTTGTAAAAGAGAAAGTATGCAAAATGAAAGTAGTAAATGACTGTGGTGAAAGATGTATTCCACTGATTCAAACATTTAATACATGTATCACCAAGAATGAAGAACAGTTTCAGTATCTTCCCCAGTTTGTTCAACTTCACAGACAACAGTTTCCAGCGTCCAAGAAGGTGACGCTAATAGGCGATGGTGCTTTTGTAAATATTGAGAGTCTTACATTATTAAGTAGAATTGACATTCCAGAAACTTGAATCATGGCTATTGTAAATATAAAATAACGTTTCCACTGTATTTCTTTATAAATTGATATCCTTAATAAAAAGTTATTTTAACAAAATATCGGAGATTAATTGAAAATTCTGTTTTTGACCCTAAAAGTGTTAAATTGACCAAATAACCTGATTTTTTTTCCTCAGTTGTAAAATGCCATATGGAATAAGGGCAGGAGAATATTGTGGAGAATATGTTTTCCAAAATTTAAATTTTTGGACCAACCTAATATATATGTATTATATATATAATTTTCACCAAAATTATAGGCTACAAATTCTAACAAGGATAAACAGAACAAATAAAACAAGAAATTGGATTACACTAGATTTATTAGAAAACAGAACTGAATACCAAAAATTCCTCAAAAATGCGGTTCTAGTGGCAACCAGAAAAAATTGTCCACCCAAGACCTGGACAGAAGAAAGAAGAAAAACCTTCAGTGAAATCATGAGGAAAAGATGGGCAGAGAGAAAACTGAAAAAAACCTTGCACCATAGTCGCGTAGTCTTTCATGGCTGTTTCGCGTCTAATAAATAAATATATATACTTACATAATTACGTATATACATGCTTGTAATATTAGTATTTAGTAAATATATTGTTACTTATTAAAATATTACATATTACACTATATTAAACATATAGTAGAAAGATAATTACTTATACAAAATCATTTATATTAAATTAAAACGTTATACCTACATATGTAAATAAACTTTAAAATATAATATAAAATTTATATAAACGTTATACATATTTATAAGTATATTTCTTATACATATGCATAAGAAATATATCTATAAACGAATTTGTTATTTACATTATCAAGTTTATATAATGGTATTTTATATCAATAATTTATATATAATATTTATTTTAAAAACCAAAAAGAAATATGCAACGTGACTCTTACGAACGAATTCAATAAAAAAATTGTTATCAAATAAGAAAAATTTGTGCTAGCAGAAGAGATAAGAAATTTACCAAACTGAATATTTAACCAGAAGACTTTGGCTAGAAAGAGATACAATATCGACCCGGACTTACATCTTAATCTAAAACTGTTTTAAAGCCCGCCTCGGCTCCTCTCGACTAGTTAAGTTCCAGAGGAACAGATTTAAAGCAGCATTAAAAATTCATCAGTTCTACGCTAAGTTATCCCACTTAGTCTCAGCTAGAGCCGGCGCGGAATCATCCTTTTGATCTTAGACTAAACATTATAACAGTAATTTTGAGCTTAGACTAAACGTTTTAAGTAATTTTACTTTAATTATTGAAGAGTAATTAACATAACATAACTAAACTTTCACTTACACTTTTATAGAGAAAGTAAAAACCTCAGAACCTCTTGCCTATCGATTATGTTAGCTGAATTCTATCGATAATGTTAGCCGAGGTCTATCGATTATATTAGCTGAATTCTACAGATTAAGTTAGATGTTACAAATATGGGTGGATCCTTAAACACTTTTTTGTAAAAAGACCTTTGACTGTGCTAAGAGCGCGTTCATATTTCTAGATTAGTTGTTATGCGAACTTACACGCGAATGATAATAATCAGCTGTCGACACTGATTTTTCGATAAGTTAATACTTAGTAATTTCATCACTTCTTCTTACGCTACAACATTTATTTAGCAATAAACAATAACAGTATATACCTTACAATCTAACATATACAAACATAAAGCTAACAACCTTCTTTTACCCTAGGGCACCTTTGCCTTCGCTTTAGCAAATAGGGATGAACATAAATATAAATAATAAATATTAACACGCCGGATTTCATAATCGAAATTGTGGCCAGAACAAGCGCCGAAATGAGATGAGTTGTGGGTTTGATTTTTTTTCACAAAGTCTGGTAAAATCTATTCGAAAAGCCAAATCATAACTGATGAAATAAATGAATTGAAATTCAATTTAATGGACACTAATATACTATATACTACTAATGGACACTAATATACTATATACTACTAATGGACACTAATATACTATATACTACTAATGGACACTAATATACTATATACTACTAATGGACACTAATATACTATATACTACTAATGGACACTAATATACTATATACTACTAATGGACACTAATATACTATATACTACTAATGGACACTAATATACTATATACTACTAATGAACACTAATATACTATATACTACTAATGGACACTAATATACTATATACTACTAATGGACACTAATATACTATATACTACTAATGAACACTAATATACTATATACTACTAATGGACACTAATATTACTAATCACCTCGGGTTATTCAGAAACAAATCATTTCTTATCCGATCAGCATTCTCTGAAACCTTTACTTTCTTCATCAGTCGTTCTTAAACTTTTCTTATTTTTAACAATATCTCATCAACCTTGCCACGTAAGCTTTATTAAAAGAATTTGTGTACGTGAGTATTTAGAATTATCTAAATATTTAGAAACACATTTAACCGCAAATATTTTATGGAACTGAAGGTAAGTAAAATAGTAAATTTCTTATGAAAGTTCATCAATTCTAATAATTATAGATTTAGTTGATAATCTATATGTATATATATATATTCATATAGATAAATCGCTAGTAGATTCCTACAACACGAATGGCAAAATAAAATTATTAGATTTTTTTATCTATAAACACTCATAAAATACGAACTAATTAAACCCAATTTTAACATAGCTCAGTAAAAAACAATTACCAGAGATTTTTAAGTTTATATGCTTTCTAATACTTTCTCTAATACTTTCTAATATTTGAAATTTACTATCAGTAGTTATAATTATGATAAATGAAAAATATAAACGTGAAATTAAAGTCTAAAAATATAACATAATATTCAATAAATCTAAAATGAATTCTTCTCAATTAATATCCAAAATCATGAGTAGGAGGTAACACAGGAAAGTTGAAAAGGTAAACATTTAGTATGGGAGGTAAAATGATTTCATAGACTATCGATGATCCCGACAGATATGAATTTTCTAATTTTACTTAAACATTTTCTGATTTACCATTTTATTTTCGTGTAAAACAAATACAATATATAACGAAAGCATTCAGAACTAGACTCCAATTAATCATTTTATTAACTCTCTGCCCAAGTTCTCAAATAGGTTTCAAGAGAAGACCAATTCCAACCTGCCTCTAACAGAAAGAGTGTTGAAGGCAGTTGGACAACTAAAACTAATCACTACAAACCTAATGATATAAGACCCTACACCAACCTGGAACTTCGTACAACCAGAAATACACCTCCAACTGCCTAAATGAAACAGAACCCTATCAGATTCCAGAGATCGCTTCCTAGAGGTGCTATACACTGCAATATTACTGTATATTGCCCTTCACGGATGTAGGAATTAGCTCAAAGGCAACTAATTACATCATAACAATTAACTATTCTCAGGTATTATATGACGAAACTTACAAGATGATAATCTAGGTTTGTCTAAATAATGGATTAAAATACAAATTTATTGTAGGACAGAGGCGGTGATAACCGAGAAACAATAAAAATATTATAAACTGTTTTCATTCTTATCATTTCTGCCTAGAAAACTGTTCTATGCATACTGTGAACTCTTGATATTCTTATTCTGTTTTCTTCTCAGCTCTGATTCCACTCAATAAAATAAATTGTATTTATTTCTGTAACATTTATTGACTACAACCAGTGATTATTTATATAAATTAATATTGGATTTACTTTCAATTTCTAATCCCATGCAGCAAAAAAAAAAAATATCACAGCTTTTTACTACCAATTTTTATCCTTAAATTTAAATGCACAATCATTTTCGAATATCCATAAAAAAGGTTTTGAGGTTTATGACCTAATATTTTTTCCCCGTTAAATATCGTATGTGATCCATTGTTGTTGTACCCCGTTAATATTAGGATGATTTCTCTCTCTATTGAAAATGATTCAATGTAACAGATTTTGGGGCATTCTTACTCCCGATTCCTTCGATTGTTTCTAATATCCAATTAGTTTTAATCTTCCACTTCGAGAATTCAGCATGTTCATTCGACATCCGTTTATTTATAGTTTCAATTATAATTGAAATTGTGCTCGTTGAATATAAAATAAACGACTACGCTACCATAGAAGTCGATGGTAGGGGAGGAATTGAATAATGGAAATACCTGTTTGATGGCTGTTGGTACAACACGTACAGTTTCCCCACTATCGTAATCGTTTGGGCTGTAGCTCCGCGTAGACAATGGCCAGGAACAGATCGCAACCTTCGGCGGCCACAATGGGTCATTAGTTACACTATCCACGCTTCTGCTCTCAAAGCAATTTGTCTCTATCGGAAGGAAATCTGAAACCACGTGGCTGAAAGCAATACAAATGGAGAGATGAAAGAATGAGAACTACGGACAGTAGGGACGTCTACTCTACGTCAATATCTTAAATAACCGAGGAGGAAATATATCACCATTCTGCGATTTGGATTGTTTAAAACCAGCTAAAGTCCCTGCGAAACTGAACCTTTTTCGGTGAAGTATGGACTACGCTTTCAGCTTCGAGTGAAGTTATAACTAGTTTTAACTTTTATTTCTTTTCTTTTTTAATATTCTCGAAAATAAACATAATTGTCTTAGTAAGAAAAAAAAAGTGTAATTATGGAAAATGTGGATATTTCAGTAAGAATTTCACCAAGAAATAAACGTTTCGAAGTATAGATAATATATGTTTTTTACACGTAGCGCACGTACGTAATTAAAAGTCCGCTCTTCAAGAATTAAGGAAAGTCAAAGAATTATGTTTTATCTATTACTAGCTGTGCCCGCGACTTCGTCCGCGTGGAGTAGTGACTTTGGGCAGCCTTTTTTAGTTGTTTAGGCTAATTATTTTGCAAATAAATTGCATACATTAAAAACAAGTTTTTTACAGCAAATATCTTATTTAAGTACATTTTTTTAAAAAACGTTTTTAGTTTTCCCATCTTTTGCCAAAACATGGAGTTGCCCATGGGAAAAACATTTTTTTAATAAATGAACACCTGTAACTTTAAGCGCCTGTCCTTGATCTTTGTTTATTGTTTATTGCAAATTGTTTTCAGGTGAAACTGTACTTTTTTAAACTGAAAAGGCAAATCAGTAGGAATTATCGGAATACGGGCGCCAAAATTGCCCTTTCACTCGGCCATTCTCGATTGCCCATATATATTTGAACATTAGAATACCCATTATTTTTTAGATCATCTGCGTTATCGACAATATGACAGAACTCACGTCTCAGAGTAATCATATCGTTGCTGTCTATTGGCACACAATCTTTTCCGATTTTTAGAAGAGCAGCTGCATATTGTCCTGCTAGAGAATCATTGCGAAGTTTTACTCGCATATTTGTAGCTAGAAAAAACTGTTTAACAGATGCTTTTCTAACAGGCATTTATTTCTGTCTAGTAATAACCGGGAGAGCCTGCCTAAAGTCACCAGCTAAAAGTACCACCACCCCTCCCATGATACCCTGGTTGCCTTTGATATCTTTCATTCTGCGATCTAGTGCTTCGATTGCTCTTTTCAGGGACGATGTACGTTACATTGATCCGAAACCAAGAGCTTACACTGCTTTAACATTCTTCCGCGCTCATTGCTTCTGCTAATGTTACATACTGGTACTTCCTCGAGAGCTAAGCTCATTGGTAATTTTAGAACTGAGTGCGCTGTTCGTGCCTCACTAACTAGCGTAGCAGCTATTCGCAAAGAAAGCTACTGGAATAGCAACTCCTTTATCAGTATTACCATTATAGTAAATTTAAAAGATAGGGTTTGCCGGTCCATCCAAAAAGCACAAAACTCCTTAACCACTGGTAACATTTTGAACAACTGGGTCAAAAACTATTCTTTGTTCTGAATTTAATAGTGGAAGGGCTTCTGTTATTTGTTGTTTATTATTTATTTCAAATTAAATCAATTATATTAAATCATCTCCTATTTCAACCCTCAACAACCCATTTTTTCGCATTAAAAAGTAGCCTATTTCCTTTCTCAGGCTCTAAATTATATCTGTACCAAATTTCATATAAATCGATTCAGTAGTTTAGGCGTGAAAGCGTAACAGACAGACAGAGTTGCTTTCGCATTTATAATATTAGTGTATGAATATATATAGTATCATATATAATATTAGTATCATATAATATTATTATATTATATAGTATTGATATTATATAAAAATATTGTATAACATTAAATTAGTATAATATAATATGTAATATTATATATAATATTAGTATATATAGTGATATTAATAATATTCTTTACAAATATAAACGCTAATTTTAATACCTGTTTGAACCCTCTTAATGAATCTATTGAATTATTTTCACTGAAACTTTGCACCAAACTAATAAAATAAATTAGAATATGACTAAATTGATTAACACACACTATTATTATAACACTTATCACTTAGTACTCACACTATTTCTAAATTATTTCACAAATTTGTAATTTTAAAATAAGTAATTTAACAGAGCAGCTTCACCACCCTCGGTGTCCGGCATACTAATGAGCGATGTTTTTGAAACAGAGATGGTACAAAGTGACAGCCAATCAGAATCTATAACTCTATTATCCGGTCTAAACAAATTGCCCACTTCCTTTCTAATATTCACTCAGTTTTGTACTTTTTCTCAACATCACAGGTTTATAAAATCATCATATAATATGTCTTCTCTGAAATAATTACTTTTGGTATGCATCTTTATTCAAAATATATATATAAATATAGAATATATATTTAAATTAATTAAGAATGCTGAATTTACTGTATTTTAGATATACGTACCAAATCTACTAAATATGTTATATTATCATAACACAATGAAACCATTAAGGTAATTAAATATTTCAATTATAACTTATATTATTTTTATTCATATTTTTTAATTTTAAGAAATAGCAATCCTTAAAGGTAAAAATTTAACACTCATATTTAAACTGAATTGAAAATATAGAAGTAAAAATAATAATAACATATTTCACAAAAAAAAAAAGAAATTTATTACCAATGAAATTATTTAAAAAAATAATTTTTGAAGAATTTTAAAACATTCGTAAACATAAATAATTTGATCTTTGTACCTAAATTTCCTAGAATGTATCATGAGTAGTATATTACTCTAATTATATTATATTTTATTATTACATTATTCTAATTTTGTTCTATTCTAACAACAATATTATTTTTAGTGCAAGCCAAAGGTGACTTGATGTTAAACGAAAAGCTGTATTACTTCAAGAGATCAGAATGTTGGGTTCAGTGCAGTCAACGGTTCTGCAAAGAAGTGATTTTCCCGATAATACGCACAACAGCTGTTTTGCGGATGTAAGGTGTTTATTTCATGAATGTATTTATTTATTAAGTATAAATTATTTAGTGACAAGAAATTTTACTTTTAAAAGTATTAATGATTGATTCACCAAAATCAACATACATTCACATACAATTATATCCATATATTAAAATTTTAATTTCGTGTATCCACTAGATAATGAATTTTTTCATTATTTCTTTTTCTTCATATTTATCCCTGTAAATATTAAAACTATTCCAGATTAATAATACCATAAAGATTTCGTTGTTCCAGTAATATTTAAAATATTAATTGCTTTCGATATTGATTAAACATAAATCAATTCATGATGATTTAATAGCTTACATACGAAACGCAATATTAATCAAATGTGTGCAAGTCCTAATAAACGGTCTCTACAAGGGGTTACTGGGGGGGGGGGGGAATTATACATAAAATATAATTTCAGGGATACTCGAAAAAGTTTTCAGAATTATGTATTTTAAATTATGATGGACTTTGTCTGGCTTCACTGGCATGGGATAAACTGATTGCCACAAAGAGAAGTCAATTCAACTTTTTTTACTTTTTTTTTTTTTTTTCTAATTTTACATCAGTACCTTGCAAGTAAAAGTACAAAGAGAGATCTACGACTATAGCACTGCAACAGCAACTGCTTTATCTTTCCAGATTTGGGCTAATAGTAAATTTAAAAGATAGATTTTGCCAGTTAGATGCCTCCTGGAGCATCCAAAAAGAAAAAATCTTTTTTCTGAATTTAAAAGTGGAAGGGCTTCTGTTATTTGTTCATTAAAGAAACAGTATCGCAATCTGGTTCTCGCATTAAATCACTACTAACTTCTCCAATTCTTTGTGGTCTACTCAGTCCAAAGTCGGATACATTTTTTCCAATAATAGTAATCAGTTGATCTTCAACCTTTGTTAGCACGTCATTGTAAATTAATTCATTCTATGAAGAATTCGGATTCTGTTCTTGTAATCTGTGTGAAATATTACCCATCATGTAATTTTTATACTTTTCCCACCATTCTTGCGGGTTTGAAAGCCCACATGTCGCTATTAAAATAACGAACAGCTCTCTCACCTTTGGAGCAGATTTGGATTGTGCAGTCTCTTCCAGAGTTGTATCCCAATTATTATCATTTTGTTTACATGCCTCTCGAAATGTTGGAAATTCTTGATTATTTAGGTTTTTGAGATCTTTGTAAGAGTTTGCTCCAAGCACATGGTGTAAAAGCATTAAAACATATGTTTATTATTTATTTCAAATTAAATTAATTGTATTAAATCGTCCCCTATTTCAACCCCTTACTACCCTTTTTTCGCATTAAAAAGTAGCCTATGTCCTTTCTCAGGTTCTAGACTAACTCAATACCAAATTTCATTTAAATCGGTTCAGTAGTTTAGGCTTGAAAGCATAACAGATTTTCGCATTTATAATATTAATATGGATTATTTCTTATGTTTCATATCTTGTTTGGAATTACTTATCCTTCACAAAGTTACGTTCACTTTAAAGTAACGTATGATTGAGAGTTATCCCAGCTATCGTTCATCGCAAGTGAAGAGAAATGTTTTCACAAGCATTAAGTAAACATTTGAGGGATCGAGGGAGATAACTGTTCATAATAATTTTAACGACTGTAATAAATATAGAAGTAAGAGCGCGGGAGTAATAAAATAGGTGTAGAGATTAGTAGAGAGGTTTGGGTTAGGCGAGTGGGAGAGCAGTAAGCCTTAATATTTAGTGCGTAGAGTAAAACAAAAACATACTCTGAATATTAATTCGGGAAATCCCGAGAGAAAACAATCAGGACCTAAAGTCAAGAGCGATATTCCATTTATTATTTCAATATCAATGTTCTTTTACAAAGAAATATATGTTTGGTAAAACCTCGCTAGGATATAAAAAGAGGCTGCGGATCTCGTTCAATCTCACACCAGATCATTTATAATATATATTAACCTTAAAACAGATAAACAAAACTGAAGGATAAAGAATAATAAAGAACATCATAAATAAAATGTATTTCAAGATTACTAGATTACAATGTTTTACTTATAGATTAATAGATTACAGCTCGGACGGACCTATCGGGCTCTCCCCCCGCTGCAGCCCTGAAGAAGACCTGCAGAGTGGGTCGAAACGTTGGCTACTGAATAAATATTCTTGATGTAAGGAAGAAAATAGTTGGGGGTGCAGTCAAATAAAAAGACTAAATAAGTGGTTACTTATTTTAATTACGTGCCGACGTTTCGACCCACTTTGTGGGTCATCTTCAGGGCTAAGAAAGAAAAACAGACAAAATAACAGAATTATAAAAATACATTGCAAACTAAGTATATGATAAATGAGAAAAATATATATTTAGAGAGGTAGAAATTTAAAACAAAAGTGAGGGATATATATGAATAAAAAATTACAGAGAAAATGTACACAACGGTGGTGATGCCAAAAAGATTTATTTACAAAGATAAAGGAAGGAAGTAAACAGAAAGTATTTAAAAAGAAAAAGTATAAACATCAGAGGTGAGAAGTAAAATTGTGGAAAAGGGAGTAGAATATAGATAAAAAACTATAAAATGTAAGATAATAGACTCCTGGGGAGACTGCACCCCGAACTATTTTCTTCCTTACATCTATCATCCAGTCAACCATCCCTCGCTTCTCATGAAATATTCTTGATATTCAGAAAAATTTATTGACCTCTTCCCGGACCATTTTCTTCCACAAAATGTATTTCAATTTGATTAAATAGAAACTGAAGTTGATTAAACCAAAATTTGAGGACCCGAGCTGAGATGAGATTACGATGCTAGAGCTAGAGCTTATTAGAACAAAGTGGTTGGCTAAGGCCATTCCTTCACTTGATAGTGTCGCCATATTTCAATGGATTACTTTAAATCCTTTCACTCCCTTTACCCATACTTTAATAATAGTTTTATATACTTCGCTCACTAATATTTTTCACTTTGCTGAGAATTGGGCATGGAACACATGAAGGTAAATAAAATAAAAAAGTCTGTTCGACTTCTGATGACAACACTCTTAAAGAAACAAATAAATGGATAGAAGACATCGAGCTTTACTTCTTCTTGTTGAGGAAGGGAGTTTTCACAAGTGAGTGAAGACTAAAAACACCTTCGTGCCTTATTATTGATTTTTGTAATGTTCTTTTCAGGTGTGAAGAGCAGCTTCAATTGATTTTTTTAATAAACCACAACCCATGTATGAGAAAGGTCGCTAAGTTTTCCCCCAATTTAGGAACTTACTTCATAGAGGCTGTGTGAGCTCGAGGAAGATCTGGAGATCCGAGAGGGTACGTCATGCTTCTTAACAAGTTAAATAATACATGTGTCACTGCCGGATTTGAATGGGGGATCTTCACACAGCAAGCCTAAACACTCTGCCTGCAATCAATCTTAGTGGCCGTCTCTGGTATAATGTAACAATGCCATTGACAAAATAGATTGGCCGGATCAAAATGTATTTCTTGTTATTGACTAGAAGTACTTCCAGAGTGACTTCGCAAAAGAACCCATGGTGGAGCAGAACGTGCTGGGGAGTCAAGAGTAAATCGATTCCTGTGCCTACATCGATTTTTATTGTTTTAATGAAATGTTTTCCTAAATTTGAAATACGAAAATGGAATGGACACAAAAGGGTAACAAAACAAACAAATGCCGAATATCGAAATGGTAGAGTAAGAACAAGAAATTGATTTCTTCCATTCGGTCTATTGCTAAAACAAATTTTTATTTTATTTTTAAATTTAAGCAACCTATGCAAAAAATAAGTAAGTTCCTTTTTAGGTAAACTAATAACTCATTATTAAATATATTACACAGATTGACATAATTGCAAAAAAATTATTTAGAACAAGAAAATGAGATTCAACAACACCTAGCGCTCCTTGAAGAGACAGGAGAGTGGATTTCTAAAACGCCTCAAGCTCTGAACAAACAGAACTGCTGTTCTCGAGAGCGGTACTCCGATAGGCACTCCTTTAGTAGTCTGGAAGGTCCTGCAGGATCTTACTTTCGCAAACAGATTATTTGCATATCGATCCTGTGCTAGGCGCCCGTGCTTAACTTTGCATACATTTCCTGCGAAATGATCGATATACCTTTCACTGAGTTTATCACAATATAGGCGGAAAAACTTCCTCAAATATGATTCAACAGTCAAAGCACATTTTAAATAAAACATACTTGAAACTGGATATGTTCTGTAGAACAATTACAACTCGTTTCTCTCAAATCTGATTTCAACAATTCGATTTAAAAAAGAACAAATAACGTTGCCTCCATTTGCTCAAGCACTAATAGTCAATTTTTGAAACACGATCATAGATTTTAACTTCCCCATATGAAAGAGGAAATCCAACCTATGAAGCAAATAAACCGAAATCTCGACCTAAGAGATTTTGGACAGATCATCAGGGACGAGCTTCGGATGAAAATATGACGAAGGAAGAAAAGTTGTAAAATATCCTTAGTTGGCCAAACTTATTAAAAACCATACGATTTATTACATTGTTGATGGGGTTTTTTTTGTTTTTTTTACGTAGGCAGGTGGAAATCTTCAAAAAACGGGGATAGGCCCGTAACTATCCGTGTATGGGATTTTTACCCACTACCACTCCACGGGACCGCCGTTAGGCATTACGTCGTGGAGGGGAATGGCTGTGTGCCGCCTGATGGCCACTTTCAACTTGTAGCTTCTTGGTCTGGATTCTGCTTCTTCAAGAAGCCACCGGTCTTTACTGGTTCTCTCTCCTTGTCCTTTCCTCCTCTCTCAGTCTTTTGAGGAACCCTATGGTCAATATTTTCACCAGTGCTCACTGTTCATACGACTTTAGCATACAGCTCACTAAATTTTCAGGAGTCACCATTCCACAAGCCCGCTCCAATTCCCTTCTCCCGTCGGTGAAGCGAGTACATTAAAAAAATTCATGCTCTGCTGTTTCCTCTACCGCCATACATGTTGGGCATTTAGCAGTGATCATGAGTTTGAATCTGTACTGGTAGGCTCTAAAGCATCCATGTCCAGACAATAGTTGTGTTAGGTGAAAATCCACCTCACCATGTCTACGGTCATACCACGAACCTATGTCAGACACCAGCCTGTAGGTCCACCTTCCGGTATTGCCCGTATTTCAACGTTGTTGCCAACGGACGATGGTAGTTTTCCTCTCTTCATCTCTTGATCCTCGAGAACTACGATTGTACCATCTGTTTCTTTCTTCGACCAACATCTCGACCGGATGCATGCGGGCAATTATACATACAGCTTCGTAGGAAACAATCCGAATAGCACTTGTTACCTCTTCGATACACTGAGACCATCTGTCTCCTGTACGATGTGGTTATCTTGGCTTCTTTCCAGATTGGAGCTCCATATAAAAGAATTGAGGAGGCAACAGTTGCGCCCTATATTCCGCATGAGGCGCATCAATAATGAGGTAACTCTTGCCGCTTTGGCGCTGATATGCTCCGCATCTGCGTTAAATTGGAGACGTGCATCGACGAGAACTCCAAGGTATTTTACGAATGGCTGGGAAAGAATTTCGTGCCTACCCACCGTGAGAGTAACAGTTTCAATCTGGTCCCTGCTACTGACCCGGAGCGCCTCAGCCTTATGGTCAGCAAGCTGCAAACCCAGCTTGTATGTGTGTGTGTGTGTGTGTGTGTGTGTGTATTATGAAGAATGTAAGACGAGCTGATGCGATGTAATGACTTCTTATAGTTTCAGAATGTGCATTTGCTGTGACGGTGAGACACAATCAAGGGCTAGGGTCTTTTAGAATGTGAGAATTTATATGCTACGTAAATGTTCTGATATAGATCTTTACATTATTTAATATCTTTCTTTCCTGATGATGTCAAAGTTGGAGAACATTAATTATCGTTTTCAGTTATTTTTGAAACTTGAGACTTCTTATTTCCCAATCACTAATCAGGATTTTACTATTTAAAAAGTACATCTTTATCTTTATCCATGACGGCACTAAGGCCCTTGAAGGACCCTTGCCTCCTCAATTCTCCCAAACACTGGAGCGATCCTCTGCAGTTCTTCTCCATCTTCTCACTCTCAGGAGCTGAATGTTACCGTTGACATCATCGAGCTACCGTAGCCTGGGTCTACCACTTCCTCATCTACCGTCCGGGCGTCCCTCTATATATATACCTGCAACCGTTTATACTTGTTACCATCGCTCTAATGATAAACTTTAACTTTAAAAATGATTTCCTAAAGAATCTTCAAAAAGCTACTGATGGTTTAAATCTAACTAAATTACAAAAAAATTAAAGACGGGAAAAAATGAGACAATCATTAACTATAATCAAAGCAAGAGACAATCAAAGCAATTTAACAATGTTAGGTAAATTATAATAAAAAAGACGAGAAGGATTGGCGGAGGAAACCACTTCCAGGTCTTCTAATATTCTACATTAGCTCTCAATTACAACCTTGTCTTTCATTAAACTTCCCTTAACTCATCTCCCGTCTCCTAACTTGTATTAAAACAACCATTAATCAAACATTGTACGCTATTTATTTAAAACCCACAATAAAATCTTTCGTTTCGGTATACCTAGTGCTTTGGTTTAACAATTTAGAATAAATAAAAAAAGGCTTATTTAGTGTTTCTTTCGGAGCGGAGTAACTCAATGGTAGCAGTGTCGGAGGTCATGGATTCGAAACCCGCTCGCTCTCAGACTTTTGTTTAATCTGTTAGTGGAACGCTATGGATGTTATGGGATCTAAGATCCACCTAAGGCTCATCCAGTGGATAACCAAAGTAAGTGAAAAATCTGTCGGTTGAGCGTAATCTGGGACAAATCACCTCCCTGTTCAAACGTTGTACAAGAAACTGTACGGGTTTGTACAGTATTTGAGTTACCACGGGTTGTTGTAGTAGGTACGGATTTTATTTTTTTTTTAGTTTTTTTTCTTCAAACTTTTTTACACTTTAGACTTTATTTCGAAATAATACAACCTCAAAATATCTCTACAATATCTTAACTTCGGTGATAATCAGAAAGGTAGATTAGGATTTGGATTAAATTAAATACTGTATATATATTAAGACTACTTCATACTTTTTTTTATATTGGTGCTAAGCTTGAGTGCCTTTCAAGAATGAACCGTTATATCACGCACATCACTCACGATATCGCAATGACATAGAGTTGCGTATGCAGGATATTGTTTAGATGGAACGATAGTGTTTGATAAGAATAAGTCTCGTTGATCATTACAAATGCCTCTAATGGCAAAATGCTTAGAAATCTCAATTTGTTAGTAATTTGTTATGTTATAAAACACGAAACGATTGAAGGTGGGTGGGAACATCACAAAATTTGGCTTGTCCCCTCAACCAATTCTCCGTGTGAACCGCTATAAACTTAACAAGGACATAGTAATATATTCCGGCATAGAGATATGCCATTGCAACGATTAATCTCACAGCTGATGAAGATCATCAAAAGATTCTGAATGGGAATGTTCTTAAACTGACGAAAGTAACGGAAGATGAAGATAGTAAGAAAAGTAATAACCTCTCTATTTTTGACATGCGATGCTTTAAATGTCAGACTAGTTGCATGCTGCATGCGGAAGAAGTGGAAAAAATGTATTTCTAAAACAATTCTTAATAATTAAATTTCAATATCAGCAATACAAGTGGATTTTTTTTTATTGTAGCAGAAGAAGGTTGATGAAAGCCGGTCCTTAAACCTTTCATTACTCGAATTTCCAACAGAATATACCCTCTTTGGTGTCTTAGCCTGCAGTAAAATCTTCGAATTGTCTGGAGCAAAGTTCATTCGACGGACATTCTGGTGAAATAAGAACCAAACAAAGGATGATATTTAGAAGGATATATAGTAAGTACTTCTCTCAAAAACCAGGTTCCAATCGCTCCTACTCTTTCCAGTTTCATACTCTTCCATAATAAAAAGAAAATCTCCAGCTACTCGCCTAGGAATCAACAAACGGTATTTTGAACTTAATACTTGCAAAAGGTATACCGATGTAACTAGAGGTCAGTGTGACCAGTGGTGGTAGTAGTCACTGCATAGTCACAGTGCAATTCAGCACATTTATTGCGAGATTGGACGTGAGCTACAATAAGCACTTAATCTGACGCTAGAGGTTTAGGCAGTTCTACGCTGGCCTCAATTCTATCCAACTTGCTAACTTATTTTCATACCATGTTGTAACCTTAATAACATAATATATTTCCGAATTTCACTATCGATTAGACACTATCGAACGATCCTCATAACTTGACCCAGGCAACACTAATTTTTTATTTTTGTGTGTTATACTTGCACCTGCGCAGTTTTGCCGCCTTTGAGCAGTTTCAAAGCCCAAACGGACGTCATCAGCAGAATGGTTTCTTATCATAATTTATAATAACACAATGAAAATACCGTCTAATCTCACGAAAATCCTCTCATTAATAATCCAGAAATTTCTGAAATGTTAGAAACAAATTTTCATTAGAAAGCCCAATTATGAAAAAACAAATCAATATTACATCAAACAAGAAGTCCGTAAACATACCTTTAGTAATGATAAGGTAACATGGCAGGTTATACAACCTAGTCGACGAGAAATCCGTAAATAGCATTGTACGAGAAACAATAACAATAATTTAATTAATTAATTTCGTCAACGGAATGAATGGTGGAACATTCTGGCCGCAGGGAACTGAATTCGATGCGTCCTGTCAAAGGGTAGGGAAGGTAAAAGGTTAATGCAACAAGAGTTGGTAATTGTTTTCATTAGCCCGAAAGGGATGCTCTGTGATGACTGAAGTCGGGGTGGATATTAATTGGCTCTCCACCATTGTCGGCTTCCATTGTGTGCACTGTCCGGGGTCGGGGATAACGGGTCTCTAATTGGAGTACATCGAGAAGTTGGAGTTGTGAAGGAGAAGGCCTAGCCCAACAATGGCAACAAGAAAAAACCTTGCGGGGGCCCAAAACAAAGTACTGTAGGGTCCAAAAAGTTTGCAAGAGCTAAGTGCATTATCTCTCTAGCTTGAAGGTTAATTCGATAAAACATCAAAAGGCAGGCGTTCGGGTCCTCTTTCCCTAAGGCTAATTTCATTTTGCGATAGAAGCAATTTTAAATTATGTTATCGAATAAACGTTTTTGTTAAAACTGCCGTTTTTTAGTGTTTTAAAAAATAAAAATATGTGCAGGTATCAAAAAACTGTTTTAAAAGTTTATAATCTTCATCTTCAGCTTGTGGGGACTAAACAGCAAGAGATGAGAAAATCCTCAGGTAAACATCTATTGCCAATTTAGACTCAGCTAATAAGGCCTTCTGCCAAATGTGAATTTCTTTTCATTCTTGGATAAAAATTAGTCAAATTTCTGTCAGTATTCTGTGGTATGACCAGATTTATACAAAATTCGACAGATCAATAGGTGCGGAGTGGCTCAGTAGTAGAGCACTGAGTTGCCTGGTTCAAACCCCCCATTGGTAAGACTTTTATTTAGTCTGTTAGCAACTGGAGATGGATCATATGGTATCTGGGCCCTCTTGCGGCTCTATAAAATGGGTAAGGAGAAAATCAGACGCTTGAGCGTGATCTAGGACAAACCACCTCAATCAACAAACATTGTCCATGAAACAGTAGTCTCATCTACTACTGAACCCCAGATCCGCTCCAGGGTTGTAGTGATACAGGGTTTTTTCCAATATCTGTTTACAGGATTTTTTTTTAAATCGTCACTTAATTTTTCGACAATGGATGTGCAAGGCATATAATACATACATACATACATATACATATATATACACATATATATATATATGTCTATCTTTTTTTTCCGGTTGACCTTGTAGATCTTTCGCCGCCTTTACCAGCCTTCTCCACCTCTGTCTATCCTGGGCCGCTAATTTCCAGTCTGCTACATGAAGCACCACAGCATCTTTGTTGACCCTGTCTATCCATCTGGTCTTTGGCCTCCCACGTGGTCCCTCAGTGTGGACTCTCATCCCATACCGCTCCGGTTACCGTGAGAAGCATTTTCCTTTCACACCTCTCTATTCTGTTTATATATTATTATTATTTTCAATTATTCGCCATTAGGAGAGCGCTAGAACTTGAATCAATCACAGCTTCACTGGTTTTCCTCTCGTCCTTTCTTCCCAACGCCTCTTCATTAATTCACTGTGTTTTTTCTTCCTTTCCTCTGTCCACTTTTTCGATTCTGTTTCTTTACTTGAGTCTTGTTCAATTCTCTTGTTCCTGATCTTATTCCTGAATTGTTGTCTATTCTGAATTTCATCTTTGGAGATTTTAAATAATTCCATATCTTCTTCCGTTTCTTTCATCCAATTAGACTTTAATTTACTAGCATTGGCAATATTGAAAATTTTCTTAGTGAGCCATCCGACATCGGTGTCCGTAGAATTGTAGCCGTCTTTTTCTAAATTTATCTGTGATGTTTTCTGTATTTTCATATAGTTCTTTAGTAGGTGTTTTGATCCAGATTCCATCCCCCGGTGAACAGCGCCATCAATTTTTCTAAGAATTTTCCGTTCTCGTTTCTCGATGTCATGAATTTATGACATGACTTGATGAAATAATAAGTCCTACCTTCCTGAAAAAGAAACAATATGCCCTCTATCCGAAATTTTCAAATAAATTTCAATAACAGTCGAGAAAATCTTTAAAATAGTATTCTCAGAAGCCCTTCATTCGTAGTAATAACAAACCAGCTTAAATAAGCTCACCTTGGATCGATTTTCCCGATCAGAAATTCAAACTCGAAGAACCTAAACATGAACTTCCGCAGATGAGGGTAAACACTGGCTCCGTTAACAATGGGAAAGGCATAGGCTGTTATTTTGACTGGCTGTTATTGAATTTGAAGTGGGCTCATCGGCTGGAAAACAATTTATTTATTTGTTTAACTTAATTTTGTGAACTATAAATGCGAGTGGCAATAACAGATTTTCATTTTCTTCGAATCTGAAAAGAAACCCAGCATAATGAATTATATAATATTATACTTTCGATATGGGTTGAAGAGAAAATGCCGGGGCAATGGAAGAAAGTGCTGTTCATAAAAAGGGAAACATACTTGAGTGTGCCAACTAACGTGGTATTGCGCTACTTCAGTGCGCATATAAGGCATTGTCTAATATCCTTTACCAAAAGCTAGTCTTTTCTCTTCTGCGGGTCTCGCTGTCTTCGGATACTCGCCGGCTCCGTCTTCCTCTTCGGGATCTGTCCAGCGAGTCCCTCTCCAAGTGGAGTCTACGACCCTCTTCCTTTTGGTATTTCTACACCCAACTTGACCACGTGGGCAAATCCTTCTTGCCTGAGCGACCTATTTCATTTCAAACATTGCTCTTTGTGTAAAAACATATTTATTTTTATCAAGCCGCCCGGTACGATACATAGCAATATATATATATACGTAGTAAGGTCCAAAAGTTTCCGGCCTGGGGCAGAAGGAAAGGTGAAACTGGTCTTACTGGTTTTCAATATATTCTCCTTTAAGTTCAACACACTAAATACAACGCTTTGGCAACATTTCTATACCATGAAAAAAAAAATTTCTTCTTTGTTAAAAAAATGTTCTTCCACTGCTGCTTGGGGCTCTTCGTCGGTGATAAATCGTCTCCCACGAAGATCAGATATTAACTTTTATTGCAGATTTCCTTCGGTGCAGCATTGAACTCGTTCCTGTTTTTGAGCAGCAGAAAGAATTTTTGGAACCCATCTTGCACTATCCTTGTTCATATGCAAATGTTCTTTGATGATCCTCAAAACCCTTGTTTTTTAAAACCCCAACCTCGCTGCTATTTCCTTGGTTTTCAGTCGCCGGTCAGAAACAATTCAGATTCCACAAGTTGGATTGTTTCAGAAGTGACAGCTTCCAAGGGGCGACCGGGACCCGGGCCATCTTCTAGACGTTCTCTACCCTTTTTTCGCATTAAAAATCAGCCTATGTTAATCCCAAGACTTTAAAGTATCGCTATATGAAATTTAAAAATCGCTATGTGATAACGTCTGTGACAGACGGACAGATTCACATTCGCATTTATAATATTATATATATAGTATATGGATTTCAAATTAAATCAATTATATTAAATTATCCCCTATTTCAACCCCTTACAACCCTTTATTCGTATTAAAAAGTAGCCTATGTTCATCCTAAGACTTTGAAGTATCGCTATATGAAATTTCATCACAATCTTCCAAGCGTTTTGGCCGTGATAACGTCTGTGACAGACAGACAGAGTTACTTTCGCATTTATAATATCAGTATGGATATATATATATTATGGAAATATTATGGTTTGGTTGGAGTTGAATCTCAAGAACCAAACCATTATATATATATTTGTTTTAGCCGTTTTATTACTGTTAACATAGATAAAATATTTAAAACAACGGGAAAATAATATCAAAATGTATCGAGTGAAGGCATAGTGGCTGAGGTGACATGTTGAGCGAACAAGGATTAGATTAGAGGGAACTGTTATAACATTCATAGAACCGCGTCGTGAATATTTAAACAGCCACAGCCCAAGTTGCTCAATGTTGTGGCCTTCGTGGCAGGCCATGCTGTGGCACATCTTCATCCATAAAGTAATCGGACCTCCTTCGGGACCTCGTGTCTTCTCACTTCTCGATACCAATAGTATGGAGAAGTGGGCGTAACAGAATAGAACTTCACTTGACTATCCTAAGCCTGGTTAAGGACGTATCAACTAACAGTATAATAGCAGGGTTGTATAAAAAAAAAAAAAAATGTTTTCCAAATTCAAGATTTCAAAAGGACTGTAAATACCTATCCTATTCATTACTTACCAATAAATAATAATCCATTTGAGCATTCTCTAAGCTTGTTTAACCTTATTCGAATTCTTCAGAACAAGCTTCAATTTAGTTATTTGTTTCAAGAAGAAACATGAAAGTGTCCTACGAAATTCTAGTAATTTTAAGACATTACTGGAAAAAATATTTCAGAGCCACTGAAGCAACTCGTGAAATTGTTAAATATGAAGGAGAAGGTATCCTTGAGCCCTGGAATGCGCTGCGTTGGTTTACAAAGTTTAGGACTTTATTGAAGGCGGAACGTAGGGAAGGAAAAACCGCTCCCGGCGACCATTAAATGATATTGATGAGCTTCTGCAGGAAGGATAGGAGTAAAATCTATCCACAATTACTCGCGAACTTGCCAGGGAGTGTGGTCTGTCAAAAGATACTGTTAAACGCCATCTATGCTCCATTGGAAAGCTGAAAAAGTGCAGTAGAGTGGTGGACCACGAACGTACTCCTTTGCAAACTGCTAAGAGGTTAGAGATTTGTGAAAATTTATCGGAAAATTGTCACCTGTGATAAAAAGTGTGCTTGCTGGCAAAATCCGAATACCGGTGAGCAATGGCTAGATTGCGTGGTCAAAATGCATTTCCGGTTGGTCCAAGGGGGCAATTTGAAAAAAATCCATGCTATGCGTTTCTGTGATTTTGAAAGTACTATTCTTCCCAAATTTGTTCCTGATGGATGCTGTATGAATTCTACTGCGAACAGCTTTACTGGAAAGATTGTACGCGAAGTTGTTTGAGTGTAATCCTGGTTTGATCAACCGAAAAAAAGTTTTATTCCAAGAAAGTAATGCTTTTTGGTTCGCAACGGGCATCGTTATATTTTAATAAACGGTCATTTTTTTTATACATCCTATTTTATGAATTAGCACACACGGCATTCAATGATTTTTCTATATTTAATTTTCCCAAAACTTTAATTCTTAGAAATAAAATCATTGTATTCTATTATTGTATTATATAGATCTATATATATACATATAGATAGGTAGGATTATTTTACGTGATTTTATTCTTTATTCATTAAGGAATTAAATTACACGTCCTTTCAAACAAGTATTTGGACACAACAAAATGAATTTAACTAATTAAACTTCAGAACATGTGTCTCATCAAAAGTCTAGCACATTGAGAGTGATGTTATCACGTGTAGCAAACTTACACCTCCACCCCTGAAGACGATTCACACGGAAAAAAGGGAAGGAGCTCGCTGCAAAGAAAGAAATCGGAAATCTTCTTTTTCTTTCCGCTTAGCACTTCATAAAATGTCTGTGAAATCTTTGAGACGATTGGAAAAGGCCCAACTCGTAGGGGGTTAAGTTTGTTGGGATTTGTTTCCGTTTTCGATGTTAGACCAAATCGCCAATCTTGAAATAGCCATGTTTTATATTCTCGCCTATCCTCTAATTATTTATTTCAAAGTTCCTTATGAAATATCGTCAATCTTAGAAGATGCTTCAGTCATGTTTGTTTTTAGTTTTTCTGAGACTTTATTTCGATTGCGGCACTCCGCTACGACATGGTATCGATTCGGAAAACCAATAGTTGCACAAATTGAACATACTTTCCTTTGAACTTCGTTCTTTGAGTGAAATTCATCTCTCTTAAAAGTTTTCGGGCCAGAACAAATTTTCCATCTATGACTCTAGGAATTTTCCTTCTTCTTTCTAGAAAACGAGTCCTCTAGTTTTCGGAGTTCCGCATATAAGTCTTCAAGTTTGGTAATATTTTCTCTATCAAATTTCTTCTTGAGCTTCTTTCGGCAATCCAAAAACTTTGAGGAATAACCTTATAAGGAGATACGAGATAATTCAGTACCCTTAGGTTGTAATTAGGCATAATCTTTCCTTGATGAGCGCGTAATCGATTAAAGACCCACCCAAAATATTTGTAGTTGAAAGCTTTCCTAACAATGTACCAGCCTTTATCTACAAAAACGTTCAAGAATGACTCCTTCCAAGTATTCCATTGACCATTTACACCCACTTTCTTCAGATTTATTTGAAACTGGCCCCATAACTATTAAACGCATAGCTTGAACCTTACCACAATCAGAATTTACCTGGAACCGGCTACACTCTTCTTCAAATTTCCCATTCTTTAGGATCTGATTTGATTTTTTCAAATTTTTCTAAAACAAATTTTTTTTCGAGTTGCTGTAGTCTTGTTTCCTCTTGTTTTAAATTCATATATAATTGCTCTTCTAATTCTCTAATCCGACTTTCTAACTTTTGTTTAGCTTCAGCAAGTCGGGAATTCGACATTGGGTCACATTATTCTAACGGCAACTCCTGAAAACAAATATTACCAGCTTCATGGAATTATTGTTTTTTATATTTTCATCAATTTTTTACAGCAACTGTTCTATAACCTTGTTGGTTCTTAATAGCAGACATTGCATTTTTTATTTAATAGAGAAATGTGGTTACTTACATCTTTAAATTCTTCTAGCACTGAATACCAAGTATTCTTATCAATGGATATGCACTGAATCACGAATTCTTTCTCAGCTTTCTTAACTACTTAAACGTGAAGTAAATCCATTTCCTACTAGTTGAAATCTTGTAATTTAATTTGTAAGATTGTTTTACGTGATTTTATTCTTTATTTATTAAGGAATTTAATTATACGTCCTTTCAAACTATTATTTGAACACAACAAAATGAATTTAACTAATTAAACTTTAGAACATGTGTCTTATCAAAGTCTAACACATTGAAGGTTGCAAGAGGGATGTTATCACGTGCAGCTAATGACCAACCCCCCCACCCTGATCGCCTTCCAGTTTAATGTTTATACCTTTCATAATTTCTGTTAATCGTTATCAATCTTGTGCCTAAGGAGGTAAGAGAGTAGGCGATGTGGAGAGGTACAAGGTGAGGTACAAGGTGAGGTAGAAGGTGAAGCACAAACGCAAATACTTAAATCCGGTCCTAGAGCTTTGAGATGACTCATCTGGTTATCTTAAGTAGAAACGTTATTTAATATGTTTCTTCATGAAATCTTTACCATTTCCACTACGTCTAACTTGGTTTGTTTAATAAAACTTCACGCTAATACTATTCAACTATAAAACTGAACTATTTAATATCCTAGACCATTTCGGAAAAAAGTATTTAACCAATTTGTAAGACATCATTTTAAAGACGTAATAAAAAAACAATTATTTTGAATATACTTTTTGAATACTATTTTTATTATTAAGACATTGGCTTGTTGTTTTTTTACAGACATTAACGCTGTATCATTCTTCTCTTTCAGTCCTGCATAAGTTTATGTATTAATAATGTATTGGTACATAATTCACTTTATCGACCCAATTTCCCATCAAGTAATCGAACATTGGAATTGTCGCATCTCTCCTTCCACTGGATATCTTATTCTCATTTCGTGTTCTCGGAAAAATGTTGTGTACAAGTTTCTGCAAATGCTCTTTGTCTTGAGAGAGCTCTTTGTGTTTGCTGCTAAATTGCACCCCTCGCCTCAACAGCAGATGTTTCTTCTCTTTTCATCTTCTCCCATTCTATTATCAACTTTTTACTATATTTTTTGTACCCACAAGTACTCTTGGTAATGTTTTATTTATTTAAATGTTCCCGTTAATCGACAAGCTTTTCCAACTTTATCCACTAGTTTATTTCAATATTTTCTTATTGAACTGCTACTTCGTGGATATTTTGTAGAATTTTCTCATAATGTTATTATCTTATATTTACTAGAGCACCAATTTATTTGTCTGAACTTTTCTCCTTACGATAAAGGGTTATTTCATTTGATGAGAATAATTTGATTTTATATTCTAAACCCAAATATATCTACCAACATCGAAATAACACTTTTTCTTTTTGAGAAAAAAATTATACCAAGTTTTCTCATGATTAAAAATCACTGTTTTAGGCATTTCTATCATAATACCGATTTATTAAATACTTAAACAACCAAAATCATTTATTATTTTAAAATATCGCATCCTGTATATTAAATGAATCATAACCATAATAAAATAAATAATTTTAAGTATCTGCTTCATTCCAAATTAATGAATAATAGTTGACAAAATGAACAATTTTTAGCTAATAAAAAAATAAATATGGTTAGCCTAAAATTGTTTCTTTGAAAGAAGTGTTCAAAACGTTGGAAAACGGCATCACTGATAGCAGAAAACCGACCCCTTATAGCTAAAATGAATATTATGGCTGTTGGGAGACATTAAGAAGCAGAAATCATCAAAAAAAGATTATGGGATTACCGGATTCACGAATAAATACCTAAAAACTATTTTCTTCCGAAAGCAATATATTTACTCCCATATGATGCTCTTTAGAAGAATTATAATTAAAAGCCGGGGATAGCAAATATTGCTTATAGCACTACAAAAAGAAAAACAAACGAATTATCCAGACGAATTGTCATAGGTCATGGTCATAGGTTCTAGTACGAATGCATACGAGTGGGATACTTGTGGCAGTAAGTCGGCTTATCGAAAATGTAAACAAAAAGATAAGCACTTGATTAGGAGAATATTAGGAGCAAATGTAGGTCTGTGCTGGCTCGCGGGTAAATCGAAACACATGTGACATTCAGTTGCTACAGTACGCTGTCGTAAGTATGACCTTCAGATGCTGATTTATTTCCAACCTTTAGAGGACCAAATCAATAACTTTTAATTACAGCTTTATGATTACGAGTATAGACATATCATTTTTATTTTAATAGTAGTAATATTTTTTTCCTCAAGCATTTTTGCATATTTATTGTGTCCACTATTTACTTTTTTCCACAATCCATAAATGGTTTATGACCTAAATGGCCATCTCCTTTGAGAGAAGTTTCAAATAATACCTTTGTTGAAAAAAGCAATATACTCCTGATAAGAGGTAGGAGGACATACAATACGACGCTATTACCGAGCTCCTTCCGGGAAGAATCCTGTTAGCCTTTAGATAGCGTCGGCAATTCCAATTGCTCAAGTCTCCGGTTCCTTCTCGTCATTGTAACCTCCCCAGTCGTCAGGTTATGTTATGTGAGCCCAATCTTCACAATAAGGTAGATCTCTTGTTTTTGATCACACGAGGGAGTCGTCTTGGACCTCCCAGGAAGAGGCATTCATTACATGATTGGGGCTGCTAGAAAGGATTCGGGAATAACTTTTCAATAGTTGTAATTACATCTCCACAAAAAAATAACAATATAGCAACACTATGTTAGCAACATTCTTTCAGTTACGAAATATATTTATTCATCATATCCATCAATCATCACTCCTAGCAAAATTATATTTCAAACAGATCCATAAACACTGCAGGGATATATCTCTTATTCATAAGAAAAGAGCCCTTCCGTAGAAACAAAAAAATGTTGAGTCTACACAAAAAAATAAATAAAACCTGTATCACTACAAATCATGAAGTTTTGGACAACAGTTGTGCAGGGTGGTGTTTGTTCCAGATCAAGCTCAGTCACTAGGTTTTTGGTACCCTCCTTAAAGAGGCTGGGTGAACCCCAGGAGGGCACAAGATCCTTAAGGGTCTGTCCCCGGCTGTTAACAGATTAAACAAATCTCCGGTAACCGGATTCGAACCCGGGACCTCGTCGACCACTGAGCCACTCCGCTGAGCCTTACAGTGGAGTACTACATACAAAAACGCAAAGAATATTTTTAAAGACTAATTAAAGTGATTGACTCCTAAAAGTAAGAAAATACACAAACATTAAAAATATCAAAAAAATCCTTAACCGCTTGATCCCGGTCTGCTAAATCATTTCTCCAATGCTTGTCTCCTTTCCTTCCGTCGTGAAAAAGAAAAAAAAACTACCTCCAGGAACATAGAATTAACTCTCCAACATGGGAGGATATTGATCTTTTTTTTTTTTTTGGAGATCAAACAATACTTTTTGGTTTAATGCAAAGGCCTTGAATTTTCAAAATGTAATTTTGTTAAGTTGAAATCCGAGCTACATTAACTGATCTGATTTATAACGTCAGGTTAAAGTTGAATTATTCCAAGCACAAAATACTGGTATAATCTTAACCAGTAAACGTGGTGCATATCCAGGAGAGAATGTACGAAGAACTTTGAACAGTAACAGAGCAACCTGGAACAGCAACAATTTTACTAATGATTGTTGAAGGAATATGAAGGCAGCATTCCGCTATCTACAATATGTTTGTGGTCAAGGAATCATTTGTTTGATCTGACAGATATCGAATGCTTTATAACTAAGAATATATATTTGAACACAATCCATATTAACTAACAGCAGTTCTAAATATGTTGGAAAATTCAATCCAATAAGTTTGACAGTTATTTATTAAATACTGTAATAAACAATGAGAATGTATCTCCTCCGAAATGTTTTACAGTTGAAAAAGGTTGCCCGCTAGTTCCGCATTGACAAAATATTCCGAGATACAAATCTCTAGTTCGCTTCATTGATCGCGAATGTTGAATTTTCATCATCCCTTCAAGTTGCCTGACAATGCCTTCCGGATCAACTGCTCTCCGATCTGTCTTGGCAATATTAAGCTCCGACAATAGGAGCAATAGGCTCCAGCGCCAGCTTCGAAGATCAAGCTTCAATTTCCATGTCTAAAACTAAATTTTAAACCACCCAAAAGAAGAAATGTAAACAACTAAAGAAGAAATAAATAAAAGAACCAAGGACTGAAGATTGTTAAAATATATTTTGAAACATTTTAATATTGTGTTACATTGCGCCGCATTGAAATGTTTGGGTTATTTTCAAGATTTTGAGTTAACTTATTTTGGAAACAGATTGTTTGAATCAAATGGAAAAAAAACCGCTACAAGAGTTATTATCTCCTTTGAGACTTTCTCTCCTATGGGAGAAGTTTCAAACAAAACCTTTGTAACAAAAAAGCAATATACTCATGATACTAGATGAGAGGACATACAATAAGAAGACGATGATACTATTACGATTTTGATTATCTATATATTTATTTATCTAAGTTTGTTCTGACTGACAGACCATCGCTGAGCCCAAACGGCATAAGACACAGTCTAGAAATTTGAACACTAGGTAGATTTTATAAGCCCAACGCGCATCAAGAAAGGCTTTTTGAAAATTCGTCCCCTACGAGGGTGAAAAGAGTGAAAAACTTTTGTAATAAAAAAACTTAATATTTTTAAAGCGAGCGAGCTGAAATTTTATATTTAGCTTCTAAATTTAAAACAAAGAATTACGTGTTTTTTATATTTTGAAAATCCATCCCTAAAAGTGTAAAAAAGGGGAAATCGTAACATGTAAAGTTAGAGATGCGAAACTTTTAAACATATTTTGACAGTTGTATTCAAGATTTTGCCAAATCCACCTCCAGGAAGGTGCAATAACGAAATCTTGTATGGGACTTACGTCATTTTTAAAGCAAGTACCATGAAATTTAAAATTTCATTTATACATTTAAAATAAAGAATAACTTTGTTTTTTTGAAAATCAACTCATAAAATTGTGAAACATGGGATGAAATAAAAATAATAAGGGATGAAAATTCGTATGGGACTTACGTCACTTTCAGCGCGAGTGACATACAATTTTAGATTTACCCACATTTTTCGTTTTAAAACTTGTTTTTTTTTTTTTTTAACAATTGAAATCAAGTTGATATTTTAACTATTGAAAGTAAATCTATCTAGATATATAAAAGTTTGTCATGACTGACAGACCATCGCAAAGCCAAAACGGCATAAGGTAGAGACTTGAAATTTGGACAGTAAGTACATTTTATAAGCCCAACGCGCACAAAGAAAGGATGAAGAGGGTTAAAAGACAAAATCCCATAGAATTTTTGAATACTTTAAATCTGGACTGCCTGCACATAAACTTTTACATAAAGTCGGGGCACCTACCAAAATTTTAAACCTCCAAAATTGTGCAATGGGACTAGAGACTGTAGGTAAAAGTTTAGCACAAAATTACTGTAATAGAGATGCTGTCACAAATTCATGAAAAGTTATGTTTTAAACATTAAACCATTATTTATTAGCCATTATCACGTGACTCCGAACAACAATCTTTCTGTTAGGAACATATATCAACCAAATGAAATTTAAATCTTGGATATTTGATTTAGTGCAAATTCAAACTTTTCATCGATTTTAACTTATGTACAAATATTTTTCTGTTAGGAACATATATCAACCAAATAAAATTTAAATCTTGATATTTTAAACTAAGTTAAAAGGTCAGTACATCCTTAAAAATCTACTCTTCTTATTCTTCAACGGTAAATTAATATTGATTACATTAATCAAGTTATATGGCATTTATATAATTTTATAAAAATTAAACCAAAATTTTTTTTTTTAATTAATTATTTTTTCAATAAGGTAAGATTTGAAGGTTCAGGCTATTAATTTTTATTTCTATTTGTTTGTTATTTATATTATTTGATTCCTTTGCTATTTGATGAAACTAGTTTTATTAATTTTAGTATTTATTTATCCTTTTTTTGCGTTTTTATGTTCTATTTTTGTCCGATAACCTTCAGATACACCTGCTCTCAGTTTTGAGATTTATATCAAACTTTCTTGTACATCTAGAGGTGTTAGCAAATCTTTTCTAGTTAAATCCAACCTTCATAATCCTTTCGATTTTCAATTCCCATCAATTCATACAATTATTAAAATTCCATTTAATTCCCCTATAATTGAAAATTGATAATAACCCTGTTGAAAGGCAGCTGTAGCATTGTATATCGTACATAATTTTCCATGTCATTTTGAAGCTGAAATTTGATTTATATTAAACAATTAGTTACTTAAAAGAAGAACAGCACTAATAAATATTTGATGCTTTATTTTTGTCACATAACTAATTTTGTATAAAGGTATTTGTATCTCATCAGAACTTAAACCAAAATGATCTTCACAAAAATAACAGGTACCTGTTGTTGCCAATGATTCTGGATGTCTTCTAGCAAGTTTTATCTACTTTTTCCTTATTTAAGCAATTTTTTGAACGTTTATGAAAAGTTATTGTGGCGTACTGACCGACGTACTTTTGCACATCGACATTGAACAGCATTTTAATTACGACGTATTCATTTTAATGGCTTTCATTAAGTTTATTCGTAAAAACTCAGTCAAGATCAGTTTGTGGCGCGATATTTCTTGACAGACTGGAGTTTGACGTAGATCATAGCCATAGTTATCCTACATAACATCAAACATAGTTTTCCTAACGCTATTGCTGACATCTGGTCATACGGTTTACCTGATTTTAAAATTCATTAATAAATACAAAATAAAATATTTATACATTTTGTTGGATGTTATTACTTATATCAATCAACCTTTTTGCATATACCAAAACCAACGAATATAAGATATATTTTCAAATTTCAGTAAACAAAATTACAAATGCGATCAATGAAGGAAATAGTGGAAATCGAAAACAACGTACTTGAAATCTTGTGCATTTATGAAGAATTAGTGCAGTTTACTCACCTTTCTCAAAAAAAAAAAAAAAATTAGTTGATTTTAAAATAAACATGTTGTATAGAAAACGTTTTTTTTATATACCGCTTCTCAAGGAAATAAAAAACCGTCCCTGCGTTCTCGCAAGTTGGCGATGTATACGAGGGGAAGAATGATCTTTGAACATTTATTTAATTTGGATCTTGTAACAAACTCTTCATTCTCTCTTAATTCTTTTCAAATAAAAATATTTAAAAAATTAATAAAATAAATTTTAATAATTATAATGACGTATTTCAACAAGATCCAAATTAAATAAATGTTCAAAGAACATTCTTCCCCTCGTATACATCGCCAATTTGCGAGATCGCGGGGACGTCGGGCCAGTGAAAAGAAAGGATATGACCATGACCGGGGAACGAGCCAGATGTAGCCAGGATGGCTCAATTGGTAGAGTTCCAGTCTAGCGATCTGGGCGACCCGGGTTCGAGTCCCGGTCCTGGACATATCTTTTCTTTTCAAATAAAAATATTTAAAAAATTAATAAAATCAATAACTAATATAATAAAATAAATTTTTAATTTTAATAATGCTTTGGACGTAAAAGCTTTTCTAAATGCAATTATATGTGATTAAGACGATGAAAGTGATTAAGGTATCGCGATTTTTCTGGAAATAATTGTTAAGTATAATTTTATGTATTTTGTCATTTTTAAAATGTAATTCAGTATTTTTCTGAGTTCCTTGAGAAGCTGTATATTAAAAAACGGTTTCTATATAACACGTTTATTTTAAAATCAACTTATATTGTAATTTTTAATATATTTTTTTGAGAAAGGTGAGTAAACTGCATTAATTCTTCATAAATGCACAAGATTTGGAATACATTGTTTTCGATTTCCACTATTTTCTTCATTGGTCGCATTTGTAATTTTGTTTACTGAAATTTGAAAACATATATTCGTTGATTTTGGTAAATGCAAAAAGGTTGATATAAGTAATAACAGCCAACAAAATGTATAAATATTTTATTTTGTATTTATTAATGAATTTTAAAATCAGGTAAACCGTATGACCAGATGTAAGTAATAGCGTTAGTAAAACTATGTTAGTACTTGTGGATTGATAACGGATTGCCGAAGGAAGAAATATTACTTCAGCGGGAAGTTGGAACGACCATCAACGTTTAGGTTTTTGCGTTCTTTCATTTTTAATAAGCATAAAGCAAGAACTTATTCCGCACAAAGCAATGCTCTCCATGGTGTTTTGACTAAGATCGGTCTAGAAACAGAAATAGTAGTGTGAACGCTAGACGGGACTAATCCGGCTGCTCCGTTGCTGAGGCGGGCTAAGGTTTGCCTCGTCTATTGCCTAGCAAATGTCTCATAGTGTGGACTTAGCTATACCAGCGATTTTGGTCTCAGCAGCGGCACCGCAACCGCCTTGCGAGACCACGTCTCTGAGGCCAGGTCTAAGCAACGTTCTAGTAGTGTGGACGTAGCCTAATACCATCCGAGTATACATTTTATACGTACATATTAGATCAGAGGATGGAACTATCACTGATCGTACGATTAGCCATAGCAGCATAAAGTGACGTTAAATGAAAAACTCAACTCTGTAATTAGCACAAACAGATACCAAATTCTAGATAAGTATTCATAAATAACAATTATATATTAAGTGTAAACGATGACTTTGGCATATTAAAGGTAATATACTAAAACTGCTATTAGCGATTTTCATAAAATGGTTGCACTGCATTGTAAGACTCTAATAGTTTTTTAAGGATACTTGTCAACAGTATTCCTCTTAGAACAATTTTAGGAAAAACTAACCTTTCGCGATGACCTTTCCTTGTCCCAAGGCTCAACAACAATTGTTATAATAATATATCTAATATAATAATACCTCATATAGGATGTAAATAGTTGGCCAGTTACCTTCTGCACCGAGTAGCCACTCCTATTGACCCTGAAGATGGCTGGTAGATACTAATATAGGATGTAAATTTCTTTCCTACATAATAATACCTCCAATAGAATAATATAATAAGTGAACATTACTTATTAATTATCAATACTAACAATATAATTATTTATACTAACCTAATGATTTAAAAATTAATTATTTAAAATCAGCAAACCAAGGTGTCATGAATCAAATGGAAGTGAAATTAAAGAACAGCATCCTTTTTTTTCGTTTTTTTGAGGCTTCGATCCCAGGCAGGGAAGATGAAAATGAAAAAATACCGGGAGTGATGAAACGTTCAAAATGTTGCGAGGAGGATGGACTTGGGGCTTGGGAGCTCTTCCCTTTCACTTTTAAGGGATATAACTTTTTTCCCTTTTTTAATCACTGTTTTCAGTAAAGTGTTGTTTGTTTGTGTAAACAAAGGCCATTGTTTTGAATGGTTTTTTTTTTATTTTCTGTAAATTTTTACTGGAATTTTTACAAACAGAATTGATAGATTTATTTTACTTTTTCTCCTCCTCTTATTCTATTAATATCAACAAATGCAATATTTCCAACAAAACATAAAATTGAGGCATGCCTTTATCCTTTAATATGATGTTTAATATACTCTATATCATGTTTTCCCCTTATTTCCCTCATCATATACTAAACGGGAAAGGTTGCTACAACTGGTCGTGAATAATTAAACAACCCTTATAAGAATTAAACTATAAAACAAAATGATTTAAATTAAAAGGATAAAAATAGGATAAATTGAATTGAAATAACTCGAACAGCAAGAAGAGAAAAATTATTCAGGTCCATCTAAAACATTTATTTCTTTCTGTCAAAGTAATTTGTTTGTGCTTTAGTACACTACTTATCAATGATTATGTAATGTTGTACGTAATGTAATGTTTTGCAGGCATTTCTATGACATTTATTGGTTTATAATTTGATATCATCAATGGTAAATATTTGCTACAACTTATTTATTATAAATTGCTGTAGAATGTTTGTCGAAATGTTGCCTTTCAAACATATAGATCCTCTTATTTAATCTTCTCACACATTTAAGATAAAAAAATAGTCATCACCATCACACGGCACTTTGGTCCATGAAGGACCTTGGCCTCCTCGACAATTTTCCTCCACTTTGACATATCCTTCGCGACTCCTCTCCGTGTTCTCAGCCCAATAAAGCAAAGTCCAGCCATCGCAGTCTAGGCCAGCCTCTTCCTCTTTCTCCATTTGGATGAACCTTGAAGACATCCTTTAGGAGACTTTTTTATCCATTCTGTGGCCGTCGTGAACCATCTTAGTCTTGCTTTATCTATATAGGGCCTTAAGTTCTTGATTGTTTTTTATGCGGAAACGATTTCCTTCCTTGGTTGGGCCATATCTGGACGACTACGACCCGTGAACGAGTCTGGGGGTTCAGTAAATGGTTGAAACTGTACTGTAATGTACTGTCATGGACAACGGTTCTGCATGGAGGTGGGCCCTATATGATCCATCTCCGGCTGCAAACAGACTAAATAAAAGTAACTGCCTGCAGCGGGATTTGAACCAGGATTTCCGGCATGGCAACTCAGTGCTCATCCACTGAGCCACTCCACCCCCTTTGGTTGGGCCATTAACTCATACAAGAATTTTTCCCTCGCAAGTATTCAATAATTTCTTATGCTGCTTGGGAGACAACGCCTCCCCACCACAACAAATATTATTCAAGTATCTATACATATGATAAAACAAAGTCTTCGGCCGCTTTTGTTCGCGGTAATAACTACTTCACGGATAGGGTTCTTCACCAATAGATAGAGCGATTCACTAGAAAGGTTTTTGTGTATAATTCGTCAGTGTTTTGTGTAAATTGTTTGGAATATAAGAATAATTGTTGAAAGTGTAAGAAAAAGTATAACCCCCAGGGAGGTTTCATGGAAGAAGCCTTGAGTAATTCCAAGATAGCAGGCCAATTTCAAGTCCAACCTTAGCTACTACGAGTGCGCAGTTAATTATAAGTGATTAATTTCACAATAGTATCCTTTTTTTATTATTTTTATTTAATAATAGCTGGGGCATTTATAAATTTTAATCCCGAAAATGTCATTACCGCAACGGTCCCAAGTCGGGGATTATAATTTTCTTGAAGTCTCGTCTATTTTTTTTTATCAAAACAAGAGTTTTCTTTTTGTTATTCCACGAAAAATGAACTTTCATTCAACAGTTTTAATCCTCTGAATTTTTTTTTTTTTTTATAATTTGGATGTAAAAAAACACATGTCCCTTAGTTCCTATGTCATTGCCGTAGCCAAAACAGAAAAAGGTAGGTTTTTAAAAAGGAGGACGAAATTTGGTGAAACGGTTTGTTCTTTGAAAAGTGGCAACACTGAATATTGAAGACGATAGAGCAGTGATCCGGCGCCTTCCACCAGCCACACAACAACCGTCCAACAATCGAAGTTAACTTTCACGTTCGTACTTTATCATTGTTCATTACATTATAAAAACTGGGTTTGGAAATACTTTTTGTCGCCACTGTAGCTCGTTGCTATAACGAAATTAACCGAGTAAGTGATTCTAATTTATTTTATTTTAGTTGTTACTAATTTTTAAATATTTTCATTTGAAAAGAAAAGATATGTCCAGGACCGGGACTCGAATTAGGGTCCAGGATAGCTCAAATGGTAAAGTCCCAGACTAGTGATCTGGAAGACCCGGGTTCGAGTCCCGGTCCTGGACATATCTTTTCTTTTCAAATGAAAATATTTAAAAATTAGTAACAACTAAAATAAAATAAATTATAATAATTATAATGACGTAAGTCAACTAGATCCAAATTAAAATAATGTTCAAAGAACATTCTTCCTCTCGTATACTTCGCAAAATGCAAGAACGCGGGGACTTAGGATCAGAAAAAAGAAAAGATATGACCATGGCCGAGAAGCGTGCTTCATTAGGGCCCAGGATAGCTCAAATGGTAGAGTCCCAGACTAGTGATCTGGAAGACCCGGGTTCGAGTCCCGGTCCTGGACATATCTTTTCTTTTCAAATGAGTAAGTTATTCATTTTCTCCTCTACTAGATCTTTTATTTTTGTAAAGTTCATATTATCAATTTAAGAAGGTGTATAAACCGAGAAGTTTCCTTGCTCTGTCTGATCCGGAGGTTATTTTCGCTCCATTTCACACCATTAAGATAGATAAGTGGATTTTAAATCTTCTTCCAGCTTATCCTAGGAGAGTTAGAGTGTGTACAGTAGATGTATTTTCCGTCAGGGTACCACCCCAACAGGGAACTAGCGCGTTGAGCTCATAATATTCTATATCAGAGAAGTACGATGTATTTGTGAGAATTCATGTAGGAAAGAAATTCGTTGACTGGTAAGATACTAATGTAGGATGGAAATAGTTGGGGGTGCAGTCAAAAATTACACAACAAATAAGTGGAAACCTATTATATTTTATCTGTGCCAACGTTTCGACCTACTTTCTAGGTCATCTTCAGGGCTATGAGAAAAAACAGACAAAAACAGAAATGATTGTAAATATACATAACATAGAGATATAGAAATTTTATAACATAATTCTATATTATGTTATGTTTATGTGTATTTCCATCCTATATTTGTGAGAATGGTGATCTTATTGTTGGAATCTTATTCTTAGAAATGAGCTTTTGTATTGAATATTTCTTTTAAGAATCCCCGGTTTTGTTGTGCCCCATTTAACTAAATAGGTCTTAGGATTGTAATGTAGTTAGTTATTATTGTATCTAACATTATTGAGGAGCCTAGGAAATGTCATTGATGAAGATTTTCTATTATTTTGTTTTGTAGTTTTAAGTTTGTTTCCCAGGTGAATCTTTCGTTCAAGTATAGTTTTCCATGCTAAAGATCTATAAAGAGAAATATGATGAAGAAAACATTTCTAGTATAATGTGATAAATTTGAAAAAAATCTCATTAAAACCCCAAACGACAAATTATCATGCCTTTTCGATCAATCGTGAAGAAAACAAAACAAATTATTAGAAAATGAAGCGATGGGGAAGATCCAGTTCGTAATTTCACTTGAAACTTTTTTATATATTTATTTTCCTTTTACCCTGACAGTATTAATGCCGGCATTGAGAAGGATCTTCACTTCCTAGAAAGCCTTCCAAATCTTTAATTTCCGAGGGATCGGGGACGGGGGCGAACTAGCCCCTGGGGTAATCCGTAAAACCAATCAAGGCTTGCTATCGATAATCTCCTTGGTATCGATAATCTTTCCCAGCTGCCTTTGAGCCGCCTTCCATCTTCTTCTAGGCCTTCATCATCTCCGCTTCCTTCGTTCTGTTGCAATTATGGAAAGGTCTCAGGACTAGACTGTAGAGCGAACCTACACTTTTTTCCTGGTGGTATTTCATTTTAGATAATATGAAAACTACTCTGCCCAAATCTAGGGGATGTCATTTTCCAGAATATATAGAAAATTTACAAACTACAGATCAATAAAAATAATATCCATAGCAATAGGATAACAATAAAGTGTTCTAGATGTCTTTAAAATGAATGATAAATTAAAATTATATGAAAACCTACACCAGTATAACTCATGAAGTGTCTACAGCTCAGTACATGGTGGAGACTGTACTGTTTCAAAGACAACGGTTTTGAAGGGAGGTGATTTGTCCTAGATATCGCTCTACCGCCCAGGTTTTCTCCCATTTAAAGTTAATCAATTTAGAGCCTGGGTGAGCCCCACTGGAGGGTCCCCAGATCCCACAGGGGTCATTCTATTCCCTGGGTGTCAAGAGATTAAATAAAGTTCTGCCACAGCCGGCTTTGGACCCGTGGCCTACGGCTGCGCTCTATCACTAAGCTTCCCCCCTCCCGAAAACTAGACAAGACCTTTCATAAATTGATATAATACGGCGATCCTAAAGATTCGACGCTGACACCAACAATCGATGTTTATAAAACTATTTTTATAGTTTGTGTGCCCATAGATCACTAATAACTATTGTCCTTGAGTGTGGCAGATTGTACTTATTGCTATCCAATAAAAAAGATTTATTTATTTATAAAAATCCCCTTAAAATGTTTCCCCTCACACTTTCCATATAGAGATCCGTTAAAGCCCAACCAACAACTTGACAGTCCCCCAACACTCGTGACGCCTTCCCTCCAATTATATTAATAGGGAGCATCCACTCCGTCATCCACGTAGGAGTCCCTAATAGATTTACCATATCCTTCAGCATTCCTTCCTTAGTCAAAATATTAAATGCCCATTTACTATATGAAAAAATTTATATATAGAGAAGACCTCCTGCAATATAATATGTATATTTTAATTTATATGAAATATTACTATCGCATAGTTGATGTTAACAGTGATTATTGCTCTAAATATAAAAAAGTAAAATTAATAAAAAATATGAAAGGAAAATCTATTTCAAAGATAGTAGAAATACCAATCTGTGTTCACAACTTTACTAGTCCCGTGTATCTTATAATAACTGTTCACTGTTATCCCCTCTACATAATAACTTCAAATTATTAATTAAATAAAGACGTGAAAATATGGAATCGCATCTGAGAATTCGAACGCACGCTTTTTAGTCCATAGTTGAATAGAAAGTATAGTCTTAAAGACTTCTTTTTTTTGTGAGCTCTAGGGGTATAGCACCATATGTCAAAATTGAAGTTCTATTCGAATTAACAATTTAAATAAAATTTTAATTTATTTTACTAAAATGGCTCCCCAATCTGGTTAAGCTTGTGACAAAGTCATAAACTGTTTTTAACAAAAGTTGTAAGTCTCAATAATTGTAATATAGGATTAACCTTTTAGTTCTTCATCGTGATGATTTTTCATTAAATGAAGCGATGATCCAAAAGAAATTAAGAGGAGGTATATGAAAAAAAATCTAGATATTCGATGTAAGCTCGCTCGGATAAGACAACAGAAAGGGGTATTAGTAATTGTAAAATTAAAAAACTTAAAATCATTTGAAGCAATCATTGTTTGAAGTGTGGACGTAAATAAACATATTACCTACATATTATCACATATGGGCGAAATAATCGAAACTTCAAATGTCAAAAAATAGATGTGATAATGTTATTATTTAGATATATTTTCACCCCCCCCCCCCCCACGTTTTGGTCAACTATTGACCACGTGCCAATTTTAATTCCTTCCCATTTGTTGCTTTCATTTCCTCTAAAACTCCCTCATCCTTTCACGAGGCCTCTTTTTTCTTTCTTCCGACAACTTTGAAGCTGTTCTTTTATTGCCTGTACCCCGGAATCCCAAGTTTAGCACTATCTTTCTGAAGGCATCGCTCTTTGCGGTAGCTTCTGATTTTATGGTAATGTTTAAATCATCTTAAACTCCTCGGATCCAGCAGTCAGTAGTCAGTAGTCAATTCATTTTCCCAGATATACTTTAGCTTTTGTTTTGACTGTTGTCATCCATTCTTTTGTTTTGACTGTTGTCATCCATTCTTTTGTTTTGACTGCTGTCATCCATTCTGTATAAATGTCCAGAAAGTCATCAGTCCTCTTTTCCTTAATCTGTCTGCTATTTTTTCTGTTTTGATGCACCTCATTACCTCATCACCTCATCATTGCTTCATAATTTCCAGGTTCCAGTACTTCGTATAGGACCTAAAATTTTCCTCACAATACTTCTCTCCAATATTTCTAGTCTTTTCAAATTTATTATGATGAATGATTGGTAAAATATTTCACATTTTTTAACAAAATGGTTACCATAAAGTTTGCCTTTATCGATATAGGCTAGACATTGAGATTTAAGAAGACCAAGGCTCAGTTCTCTGCCTCTGAAGATCGCTGAGGAAGGATGTCGTTAATCTCACCTCGCTCACCGAGGACTAGATAACTCTCCAACTTCACTGACTGGCTCTAAAAGCTACTTCACGATTCTCCATCTTCGGTTCAATAAAGCAGGATACAGTCCGACCAGAATAAAGGTTGATACTTTGAATAGATTCTGTAGTAGTTCCAACGTATACCTATCCTCTACATCGTGAAACCTCGTAGTATTTTACGATGATAAATGGAAGGGTATATTGGCTCTATACCACCCAAGGCGAATAATACAATATACTTCACAAAGTGAAAAATATCAGTGGTATTTCAGATCGATCGCTCCTATATTGTACTTGATTCTTGCTTCCTCCTAGATCTGTATTTTTCTTATTTTTTGATAAACCGACTTTACAACAGGAAAACCTGTTACCCCTTCTTGTTCTAATCAAACCAGAAGAACCTATTTCATAACGAAACTTGGATCAAAAAATTGCACAAAATCTATCAAAATAGGTCCAAAACCCAAATAATCCAACAACAGAGGTAATGGGGTGATCTTTTTTCTAATCAACATTTTATTCCAGCCTGTGGAATAAAATCTTTGAATAATATCAACATTTTTGTTACACTCAGATGCTTGGTACACTAAGTAGATTTAGTAAAGTTAATAAATATTTGATTATTAATGAATAGCTACATTTTCTTTTCCAATTACATTTGTTTGAATTAAATGAGTTGTTTCTCATTTGTTTCATTTGACGTCACATAATTCTGCTATGGCTAATAGGAAGATGCTACAGTGGGAGTCCTGAATTTTGCTAATCCCGCTGTAATCAGGACAGCGATATCTAAGGAGTAGCTGGCGCCGCACTAGCTTGGCTCATTTATTTTACGTCCCCTCCGAAGGACGGATAACCAAGTATTTTTTTTACTCCTTTTAAAAAAGAAACCTACCGGATTGTTACCCCCCCCAAATCCTGGTGTTATTTGGTTAAATGCTAACCACTACACCACAGGTGAACCCGAATCCAAGGAGTTTTCAAGTTCTATCTTTTATTATTTGTTTTAGCGTTTAATTTATTAATAATAAAATTTAATGAACTGAAGGCGTTAAAAGAATTTTTAATACATTATCTACCTTAGTTTGATAGCTGAAGTGATTAATCAAAAGTATTAATTATCGGTATATTAAGGAACAAATAACATTATTGAAAATATTTCAGTATCGATGCGATCGAAAGAACAGCCTTTTCCTATTTAATTGGATCGTTCGGGGCCTCAATGAGGTGTTTCTTAATTACTGTTCCGATCGGTGGAGCAATTTGTACAAATCATTAAAATTAATTAATACGAAATTAATTACCTCTTTCTCGCCGATATAGGCGCCGCCAACTTCAACTGATTTATTTATAAGCGAATACTTAAAATATTTTATTCTGTAGAGACCGAATTTTCATAAAGTAAAAACCCAACTAAACGTAGAGTAATATGGTGTACGCATGTACTGGATTAAGAAAATTGTATGATATCATCCGTTCCGTAAGTTGACATTTCGAGTTAAGTCACATTAAGTTTTTATTAACCTTTCATTCGTTTTCTTTCAAATATTCTTGAAAATAAGTAGGTTGGCGTAGGGAGTTGGCGGCCCCATCGCCAAGTCATCTGACTGCAATCAGCCACTGGTCCTCCAGGTTGGGGTAAACCCAGTTTCTAGGCCGGTCACCCTTTCTCCTGAGCGGACATAAGTATTGAGGAGACCAGTTGCCCCGAGGTTCAGGGGGCCTCCATGGCTGGCAGAAACTGTAACCCGCATGGCAGTAAATCTAGTCAAAGGAAACAAAATAGGCCTCAGGTTCCTCGGAGCAAGAAATGGCATGAGATAAAGTAAAAGAAGAATAAGAATAGAAAGTATGTATATTTCGGTAATTATTTAATCAAGAAATAAATGTTTCAACAAATATAAACATCATGGATGCTTCGAAATGTATTCAATTGAGACTTTCATTTTTTCTCAGTTCTCAGACCATTCAAGAACTTCGGCTTTATTGTGTTGTTAATCATTTACAAGTACAGCAAGACCTTTCTCACTTTTTTTATCGTTCCTGAGACCTTTATATTTAAATATTATATTTGCTCATCATCACTTTATTAGAAAAGTAATTTGGTGCAAGGTATATGATAGAACAACCATTCTACTCTTTGTGCTGCGGTTGGAAAAGGTTGGTTTCCAAAGATTTATTCAGATGTAATCTTTATCTAAGAATTTCATTTTAAACCTTTAGTGGCATTAATGAAAGTATAATATGGAAATAGTCGAGTAATTAGAACATTAGAGGAATCATGTACTCTGGACCTAGCTAACATTACTCAATGTACCCTGGATCTAGCTAACATTACTCCATGTACTCTGGACCTAGCTAACATTACTCCATGTACTCTGGACCTAGCTAACATTACTCCATATACTCTGGACCTAGCTAACAGTACTCCATGTACTCTGGACCTAGCTAACATTACTCAATGTACTCTGGACCTAGCTAACATTACTCCATGTACTCTGGACCTAGCTAACATTACTCCATGTACTCTGGACCTAGCTAACATTACTCCATGTACTCTGGACCTAGCTAACATTACTCAATGTACCCTGGACCTAGCAAAAATTACTCCATGTACTCTGGACCTAGCTAACATTACTCAATGTACTCTGGACCTAGCTAACATTACTCCATGTACTCTGGACCTAGCTAACAGTACTCAATGTACCCTGGACCTAGCAAAAATTACTCCATGTACTCTGGACCTAGCTAACATCACTCAATGTACTCTGGACCTAGCTAACATTACTCCATGTACTCTGGACCTAGCTAACATTACTCAATGTACCCTGGACCTAGCAAAAATTACTCCATGTACTCTGGACCTAGCTAACATTACTCCATGTACTCTGGACCTAGCTAACATTACTCCATGTACCAGTCCAGTAGCTGAAGTTCTCGCACGGTCCAAGTGTTCTCTTTTGTCGGGGAAACTTAAGATAGCACTTAGCAAGATACAAAGCTACTAAAGAGAAATAATTATTAATAAAAAATGTTATAATAAATGAATTAAAAGTTTTGGATGATCCAGTTACAACAATAAAACAATGTGTTTAGTGATGAAACACTTTATTCAGGTGATAACGTCGCGAAGATTAAGATGGGCCTGTAAAGAGGCCGGACTTAGTAACCAACGAATTCCTAAGATGCTAATAAGCGCTGTGTTGACTGCGAAGAGTTTGAGGGGTTGACCGAGGCGTAGGTGGGAAGATTGCTTTATGAGTGATCTGGTCGGTTTGGGTTTGGGTAGTGGCCAGTGGACGGAGGTTTGTAAACGGAGATTGGTGGCGTCGGCATCGAACCTTTGGGTTCGAAAAGCCTTTTTTATTATTTAGGGATGAATCAACAACCGACAAATGTGAACACCATAAGTTGAAGATCTAAAAGAACGCGATGCTGGCATCATGTTAAGTCCAAAGAAATCTATTTGTTGGGATTTGGCAATGAAGTGAACAAATAACTAAGTGAGAAACCGATAAAAGTATTTTAACTGAACAGAGAAACATCACTTCTCTATATCACTCCGTCAAAAGCATAATGTCAAAATTTAAAAAAAACCCTGTAGGAAACGGAATATCAGATATGTTTCCTGAATTAAAAATCTACAACCAATACAATTTTTACTGAAGGTTTAACTCGAAAATTCCATTTTTTTATTTATGTCACTCTTTTGAAGATGCGATATGTGATAATTTTATTGCATGCATAATTACTGCTTAACACACGGAAACAATAATATCGATCAACGTTTTCTATAAATTAAAATAATTTAATGGTCAATACAATTATAATTATTTTAAACCTGAAATTGTGAAAGCCTTTTCCTCCTCCAATATATCGCTCGTTGTGCAATTTCCTGACGTGGAGAAGTCTCAATCGAAAGAGCCGCCAGCTCTGCCAGACCCTCGTCATCCGGACAAGGATTTTCCTCTTCTTGCTCCTTTTCACTGAAAATAATCGTCGTACAGAAGTCTTGGGCGACATCGGAGTCAGGAGAACTTCCTTGTCATTTCTAGACTCCTGTTCCTCGATCATGAGAAACACCAGACTTCTCACTCTTCAGTGAAAATCTTTAGTCCAAAACATTGGATTGATTCTTTATACAGCATTGTATATGTGAAGCTACCCTACATTTCGGTGGTCAAATTATGCTTTTACAGATCCGGTAATAGGGAATAGATGTTCATCCAACTTGCGACTTCTATTGCGCTTATTTTGGAACATTGGTCTACTCGTTCTAGTCGCGTACGCTCATCTCGTTATCATCTCCTTAACCATTCTTGCGCACGACAAACACGTTAGCTTTAGTGCTTTATGTTGCGATCACTCCTCATTGAGTTCCCTTTCTATTACCCAAGGGTTATTTGTGGTTATGCTTTAGACTATGAGGCCGAAGAACGGACCATGACTGAGTACTCGTTCCACCTGCCAATTTACGCTAGTGATGAGAATAGGGGGGGCTTTCACATTTTATGTATTATATTTATATAAATATTACATATCATATATTGCATGTACGAAATAAGAAAACATAATGGCTATAAGATGCCTAAAGGTATCTCCACACCTTACTCCTCTATCTATCTAAAAATATAAATCCTTCTCATATTCATCCAAACTAACCATTTATCATTTTTATTTGTAGCTTTTATCGCGGCTATGAAATAAAACATCCTATATTATGTTTTTATCCTGGAAACCACTACATACCTTAATTAAAGTATTTGGCTATAATTTAAATCTTTAAGTATTTTTATTTTGAAAATATTTGTTTGTCCTGGCCGGGTTTCGAACCAGGGTCTTCCGCATCACTAGTGCGGGACTCTTCCAACTAAGCTACCGGGGGTCGTAACCAAGCCGGACAAATCCTTTCTCTTCACCGCCTGGCTTGGTGTAGTCAGGCCCTTCATGAGTTGGAGTGTTTAGGTATTTTTAAATTTTAACATATTATTACAAAACAAAGCGTTAATTCAATTTCAGCTCAAAAATTTAAATGAAAGTTAAATGTTTTTGTCAAGCTATGGATGGCATGGATATGGATTATGAGAATAAAAACATGCCAAAGGATCCCATCACCTTCAAACTTTTGTATGAAAGAGACATGCTTCCTAAACAAAGTCTTGAATCACAATATATAATGAAAATTAGTCAATAAATCTATAGCCAGGATATATATATATATATTTAAAGTTTTTGTAATTATCAAATGAGCACTAGCATGAGCGATGTTATTGTAAATATTAAAAGTAAACATCCAACAGTATCTCCCCTTAATTTATCCCAGTTACCTATGATAAATGACAGCCATGTTTATTTATTTAAAAATGACAACCCGTGAACTCGGATCAATACATTTTTAATTTATCAAATTAAATTATTAACAGTTTGATAAAATTGAAAATATTAATCACGCAGCAGATTTAGATATCAAATTCCTTCTTTGAAAAAAAAAATCCAAATAATAAATATTAGATATTTTCTACGTTCATACTTTAGCTCAGTTGTTCTAAATGTAATACTGGATTCAATCCAAATTGGAAGCGATTTTTTTTTAACATAGAGCTAAATTTGATCTGGATAATTAATGCTTAACATTTATTTCAAAAAGGATTAAATATGATCTGTTTTACCTTCAGTTCGTAATTATATACGAACTAAGTCGCTGGGTGTAGCTCGGAAAATCGAAACTCGCTTGATAATAAGGAAAATGCCAAACAATCACAAACAATATTAGTGAAAAAAAAAATCTTATTTTTATTGTGTAGTGTAAGTGTAAGTGTAATTCTCAACAAGTGTAAGTGTAAACAAAATATACGTCCATGTTTAGATTTTTCTAGGTTATGAAAAATATGAATTTGTAACATTAAAGTTTGCTTCAATCTTGAGTTCGTCTTCAAGGCGGCTAAGTCTCCAATTATTTCAAGTATTAAATAACAGTAACAGGAAATCAAATTTTATAGAAAATACTCTTAAACATTATTTCCTAAATATGACAATGTCGACTCCTCCTTCCGTGATCCCAGTTCGGATGATAAATTTAACGTTCGGAAAATCGAAGCTCTAGCGTAATGTTCTACGTCTTCAACCATTTTGCTTTTATCAAAATTATTAAATTGTCACTTTTGCCCTTTGGCTTATAACGCCTCCAGTAATTGTGCATTTAAATAAATGCACGCTTGAAATGCATCTCCGATCTGCTATCTATCTCTTAGAAGAAAGTATTTGTAGATAAAGATAGACTAATAACATTGCTTTTTTAATAGGATCAAACAGTAGCCAGAACTAAGCAGCAATGAGGTGTTTAGTGAACAAGAGACAGAACTGTTGGAGAACCTTGAGAGCACTTCATTACAATGCTGTCAAGAGATCTGGAGGTGGCAGCTAATCAGGGTGAGCATCAATTGGACCAAGTGTCATCATCATCAACATAGTGGGTGTTAGATGTGCAATAGTTCAATACTTCGATAAATAATAATAACAATAGACAGTTAATAATTTTGTAAAATAAATTTTAAGCTAAAACAGTTTGATGAAACCTACAATGTTTTAATTGAAGTCACAATTACAGTAGAGATTCGATTATCCGAACGATAAAGTCATCATCCGAAGTGCCATCACGGAAGGAGTCGACATTGTCATATTCATGAAATAATTTTGAAGAGTATTTTTTCTAAAGTTTGGTTTCCTGGAACCATTGATTAATATTTATGGGATCGGAGTGGCTCAGTGGTAGAGCACTGAGTTGCCATGCCGGAAATCCTGGTTAAAATCCCGCTACTGTCAAGACTTTTATTTAGTCTTTTAGCCGGAGATGGAGCCTATGAGATCTAGGATCCTCCTAGGGTTCACCAAGCCTCTATAAAGTAGGTACCCAAAATAGGGGTGGGGAAATCTGGCGGTTGAGCGTGATCTAGGACAAATCACCTCCCTCCACAACCGTTCCTCACGAAACAGTACAGTCTCTACCATGTACTGAACCCCAGACTTTTTTACGGGTTGTTGTGGCTAAGGTTTTTTATTTTGTATTTAATACTTACTACTAGACTTACTCTATTTACTTTCTAGACTACTAGAAAAAAATAGAGAATTAGCTGACAGAAAGTGGAAGCAAACTGATATTACAACTTTCTTTGTGTCACAACCTTGAAAAATCTATGCCTTGTTTTGTGTACTAAAAGAAAAAGATTTTTTTGTTCGTAAACACTATATATAAATATATATATATATATATATATATATATGCACAGTAACGTGGGTTTTGACTGTATAGAGCAGATCGAGTAGAGCCCCCGTGACGTAACGAAATTAATATGTAAATTGAGCGACCCAAGAGTGTTTATCCCGTCAAATTAATAGTTTGATAGCTTGGCGTTTGATAATTATCATCAGTTTGATAGCTTGACGTTTGATAATTAGGAGGGAGTTAATAATACTGTTAAATCGAACGAGGGTTGAATATACATGTACATTAGCAGTACTATTTGTGAGCTATCTCTCTCTGTATCAGCTCTAATACCCTTAATTCTTTAACTGTATAATGTTGAATAATAGAATGATTACCAACGACTTTAATTTTAAAGGTAATAGTGTGAGTAATTAATTACAGCTATTTTTTTCGGATTTCTTTCACAGCTTTTTAAGTGATTAATAGAATAGAAAACAAAGTTTACTCTGGGACCAGGCCCTTTAACATTTAATCCCAATTGGAGCAGGCGATTGACCTGCTTAGAGAGCATCATTTAGGGATGTCAGGAGATGTTGGAAAAGCTAGGATTTAAATGATGCCTAAGAGGAATCATTTCGGATAAAAGGAGGGATTGAGTTCCACACTGCGGTGGAGGGGGCGAGGAAGGAACGCTCGAATGCCTTAGTTTTGTGGGAACGAGTGTAGGTATCGGAAAGGCGGGATCTTGTTTTGTGGCGCTGGATAGAGGATTTGAACAACAGGAGACTGTAGATATACGTTATAAAGGGTGTTGAGAGTTAATGGATTTTGTGTAGAAAAGCACTAAGGAAATATTGTCTAGGAATGGGAGGGAAGAGCCACCACACACAGTGATGTGCCAGCGGGATCGTCTCGGAGTACCAAGTACAAATCTTAGGGAGCAGTTCATTGTCCAAGATTCAGTACAGTCTCCCATGTACTCAAAACGTTTCGGTAGAAGTTGGTTTATGTTTTCTAACGTATTCTTATAGGACTGCAGTTTTTAAGGTGATGTTGGTTTCGTGATGGATATTATGTTTCTGACAAATAGGTAAGGCGGTATTCTAAACATACGGATGAAACCAGACGTATTATAATTAAGCTTCGAAAATATTCTAAAAAAGAAATATTTATATATAGCAACTAGAAGTATATAGGATTTTAATGGTTATTGAAAAAATAATAAGTATAAAATCCTACAACATGAATTGAAATGAAGTATTTATTATTTATGGTACGAATTTATTATTTTGTTCTTTAATTAACTTTAATTATTGAGGAAAATTTTACATTTTAAACAATATTTAAAAAAACTTCTGTATTGATACTATTATACAGCACGGGAATGGTGTCTCCATTTGTCATGTCTCATATTTCCGGCATTGACAAAGGACATGCTACATAAGCAATTCCAGTTTTGTGGTTCCCGTTCGTTTTATTTTTTCAAAACGTATGGTGCGTAAAAAAATCAGTAAAAAGATTGTATAGCTTTGATGTAGATTGTTAATGGATCATCAAACACTCGCAGACTGCTCTGCCTCACGTTTTTCCACCAAATGGTAATTTAGTTAATGTTGAAATGAAGATGGACAGTCCCTATTTTATAACCGTTTTTTTAAACCTGTACCACTGTACCATGAACGGGTCTGGAGTTCAGTACATGGTAGGGACTGGACTGTTTCATGGACAACAGTTCTGCACGGAGGTGTCTTGTCCTAGATCACGCTCAACCGCCAGGTTTTCCCCCTTACTTTGGGTAACCTATTTTTATAACATTTTATAGGGGCTGGGAGATCCTTAAAAGGGTCCTAAATCCTATATCCTAGATCCATCCCCGGCTGCAAACAGCCTAAGTAAGAGTGATGCCTGCAGCGGGATTTGAACCTGGATTTCCGACATGGCAACTCAGTCCTTTACCACTGAGCCACTCCGCTCCCATTTTTTAACTTTACATTGTGTATATCATTTTACCAATTGTACTTGGATCAATTTCACAGCTATTCGCATTAGCTCTATTGATAGTGAATTGTTTTTTATTCGTGATACTTTTTGGAGGTAAATGGTTATTTATCTAAAAACATATAAAATCTGTTGCCTTCTAACGGAATCGGCTCCTTTCCAATAAGAATATCCAGTCAAATAATAAAGTTTATGATAATTGTTTTAAAGGATTGATCCAATTTCATGAGAGCCTTGATGTAAATGTATTTATCAATCTCCCCACCCCATTGCTTCCTTGCTTACTGTTTACTTTTCTCCAGCCATTTCTTGAATCCAGTGTTGCTTCAAAAATGAAAAAGAAGAAAATATTGTTATATATATCGATTTCTGAAAGTATTACTTTTTGTTATAAATACTCAGAAATCAAAACAAAAATAAATATCTTAGATCATATGAAAATTATGTCTATCTAAACGGATCCTTAGCCTATTGTCAAGTTGAGTATTGAAAAAAACCCGTAATATCAGTAGGCTTATCTACTATAAATTTTTAAAAGAGTTAATACTTATTTACGGAAATAAAAATCAATCCTGGTTAATTCCTCTAACGTCAGTTTATGCTTGTATGGCTAATCGGACGATACCACAGTGGTAGCTCTTATTTTGTACCTAGTCCTCTAGAACAGCCTTAGCTGGTTAGATGCTGATATTAGCCCGTATGGTTCCATTCTGTATCCTATCTCTCCTGATTTACCTTCTAAATTTTTAAATGTAAATTAATTTGTTAATAAAATATGTTTAAAAAGTATAGAAGAAATGAAAAGTTTTTACAAATATGAAAATGATAAATAGGGCGATTAGATCTATTTTTTTAACTGCAAGCATTGAATTTGCACCTTTCAATATACAATATTAGTAGAACTTAAAATTCTTTGCCGTATACAAATATAGTCGTAGCTCCTAATTTATCATGAAAATAGAGTGATTTTTTTTCCAATCAAATGTAAAGAAGGCTGAAATTAAATGTTACAACGAACGGAGACAGAACGATACCTGATGAATACTGCTCAAGTTGGCGAGAAGACCAAGTAAATAAACTTTGCTCCAAAACTTTTTGGGGGCCCGGGCCAACCTATCTACTTCATAGCGAGGGAGGGCCCCCAAACAAAGTTTGCCCCAAACCGTTACGATATTAGCCTCGATGAGACCTCTCCTTCTTCTAGATGGATAGCTTTCGTCACCTCCAGCTGGGAGTCATAGCGTGCTATAGTTGTGGTAAGAAATAGTGAGGGGTTGACTATTGTATAGGTCTCCTGTTCTCCTGTTCTCCTGTTCACCTTGAAATTGATTTACAATAAAAAATATGTATATTTAGGCTTTTCGTTCCCTACCGTTCGATGGAATAGAAAACGTGCACTGGTCAAAATTATATGTAATTTTAAAAATAAACTAATATCCTTAAAATGGGGTCGTCTAATAACTCTATTTTCTTGAATGTGTGAATATAAATGTTTGTTGTAGTTAATTGTTTCTACTTGCACATTCTTCTACAAATAAATATTTTCTATAGATAATACTTTAACATTATATATCACATTTTGATACATGAACGACAAAAATAAAACGAAAAAACATTATTTATAATATTTCTCTGGTGGCAGATTAGTTAGTTCGCTGTTTACATATCAACGCAACGTACAATATTTGGGCAGCACTGACTGTAAATAAAGCATTTCACTCTCTTTTTTCTTTGTGAGAGAGAGAATTTAATGGAAATTGGAAAAAAAAACAAATGATTCACCACTCGGAGCTTTTGTAGTACATTTGTTAAAAACAACAAAAACTATTGCAATTTTGTCAATGAACATTTGAAGAGTTTAAAATATATGTACTCTATGTTTCTCTATACTAATTTCTTGTTCTCAGTTGTGTGATAAGCGAACTCGACTGGATCTTCATACTTCAAATAGAATCATTCTAAAAAGTTAAACTTAAAAGAGACATAGAAGTTTCGCTAATATCGTGAAAAACTGATTACTTTTGAGCATCACAACTTAAACTCAAGGGATCTCTTGTGTCTACTTATTTACTTCTGTCAGTTATCATAAATAAAAAATGCATTTATGACAAAATCCATCGAACGGTATTCTAAATTCTAAGGTTTTGCTTTGCCTCCCCGAAGGAATATAAAACTATTGAATATTGAATAGCTTTCTAACAAAACATGTTCATTGGAAATACATTACATGATTATTTAATCCCAACCTATGTCCTCATCCTCGAAGCGATCCCAGCAAGTTCCGTCCCAGATTATCATCTTCGGTAAAACTTTAATGTGAACGCTTGATGGTATTCTCCTGCTTCCATATTGTGTTTACTATTTATTTTTATTCATAAATGCAATACTGTGATGCCAGCCTACACAGTTATATATAATATACATAGTTATATTATAATCTTCCACAATTAGATTTGGAAGATAAAATAAAATTATAAAAGTAAAAAAATAAATGGGGAAGAGATAAAAGAGAAGAATTGGCAAATAAAATATTCAAAAGTACAAATGAATAAATGGAACGGAAACTAGAAGGAGTTAAAGCTTATTAAGTTATTATGATCTAGCTCATCAATAGTGTGGTGCGCCCGGGCCTCCACAGCCACAGACCACCAACCTCTGAGCTATTTCCTTGTAATCCTCAACTCCCAGCAGCTTCAAGTCCTCCTCGACATCGTCCTACCAGGTGATCTGAGGGCGTCCTCTATTTCGTTTGCCGGGTTTGCAATGCAGCTTCCATATTCTTTGGTCTGGAAATCATTCCGCATGTCATTCACATGCAAGTCTCTCAATCAGCTCCTCATTCCTTCTTGATCTCAATATTCCATTTTCGGTTACGAATATACGAATTTTTCGGAGGATGGAAATAGTTGGGGGTACAGTAAAAAAAAACATCAAATAAGTGAAGACTTATTTTTTGTTTGTGCCGACGTTTCGACCTACTTTTTAGGCCATCTTTAGGGCTAATAGAACGAGTGAACCGTCTAACTACATTTCCTCTCTAACATGGTCGCACCCATTCACGACTACCGGTCTTACTATGGCTTAATATATTGGTAGTTGTATTTTTTTAGAGAGCTCTATATATAACTTCAATCCTCTTAGCAATAACCAATACAATCTCCTTCCTGCTGTAATGGCTTGTAATTCACACTCTAGTTTGTTGTCAACTGTAACCACACTTACCAGGCATTCGAATTGGGTTACGGTTCTAAACCTGTGCTCTATGAAACTCACTTTTAACTAAGTTCAAGTACAAGAATAGGAAAAGGTATTTAAAAACATGTCTCACTTATTCCTGATATTTGAACTACAATTGTGAAACCGTTAAATTCAATTTAGTTCCGAAAGGATTCTCCGTGGCATTCTCCGGATGCGGTGAAGATAATTAAAACCCTAATGCCCCTCAAGTACAGCCAAGTCATGGAGGCACTTGTAAGTCATTTCCTTGGTGAAGTGAGAAGTCGACCTGGAAGGGAGTGGTGAATGTAAGAAGGAAGCGATGCGGAAGACTGTTTGCAGAGCTTCAATAGAGAGGGCTCCGTGGACTGCTAAATATCTTAATTGGGGTCTGCTAGTCTCCACTGGGACCAAAGTACATGTTCCCTAATGGGTCAATACTCAAAGGTAATCAAATTAAATAAAACCTATTAGTAATAATAATATTCATAAAACAGTATAAAATGGTCTTGAAGTGGAGTAAAGAATTACATAAAATATGTTGGACTTATTAGTGCCTTCGTTTCAACCTAATTATTAGGCCATCTTCAGGGCTGACATTAAAGGAAAACAGAAACAACTATATAAGCATTGCAGAACCAATGAAGATATAACAGTTTCCATAAATAGAAATGACAGGAATGCAAGTGTAATATGAGAAATGATAAATTAATAAATTGAAAAAAACCTGAACCGTGAACGGGTCTGGGGTTCAGTACTTGGCAGAGACTGTACTGTTTCATGGAGAACGGTAGTTCTAGAAGAATGTGATTTGTCCTAGATCACACTCAACCGCCAGATTCCCCCCCTTATTTTTAGTGGCTGGGTGAGCCCCAGTGGGTCCTAGATCCTGTATTATTCGTGTCCGGCTGCTAACTGACCAGATAAAAGTTATTCCAGCAGCGGGATTTGAACCAGAATTTTCGAGATGAGCCACTCCACTCCCAAATTAAGAAATAACTTATGAAAAGTAATAAGAATGGAAACAAACAATATGAAGATAAGAATAAAACATAATGTTTACCGCCTTGTTAGAAAAATTACAAACAATAATATAAACAAATTGTATACAAAATTACTAAAATTACAGTGAATATAAATAGTTATAGTTGTATTGTTTGTAATTTTACTAATAAAATATTAATCATTATATTATATTTTATAACTTGATCGCCTTCTTTTACTTTTACAATATATTTTATTATTTTCATTAAATATATTTTATTATCTTCATTAATTCATTATTTTCATTAAATATATTTTATTATCTTCTATATTTCTTTCCATTTGTTTTATTTCACGTCAGTTATTTCATAATTTACTTTTTACTCTTTGTATTTCTATTGATTCCTATCATTTCTGTTTGAATAAACTTCTTCTGTTGTATCTTCTTTTGTACTCCAATGTTTATATAGTTGTTTTTCTTTTCTTTTATTCTCAGCCGAGAAGATGGCCTAAAAATTAGTTCGAACCGTAGGCACAAATAAAATACCTTATTTTGCGTAATTTCTTGACTGCACCCCCTCACCATTTTACACCCTTTTAAGAACTATCCAGTCAACCATTTCCGCATGAATAACAACATTCCTGTCCCGAACTGAATACTTCTTAAGAAAGTTGAAGATATAAAAGAACTGACTTACTCTTTACTTTTCCCATAAGGTCATAAAAACTGAGTCATAATAAAGAGCTCATTTTATTTTTATAACTGTTTTATAAAAGTTTTATAGCTATCATATCACAAGTTTATTATCAATTCTATTACAGTGCCGTAATCTGAATACAAAAGATTTTTCTCATGAAAAGTAAATAACTGAGTTGTTTAAATAATTATTTAGCTAGCTCACTTCAATAAGATAGAACCTTGGTATTTTTTTTAATTTATATTAAAAATTTATAGTCAGCATAACCCATATCAGGTTTATTAGGCAAGTGAGAACATTAATACTATAGTCTCAATCATAAGACGAGAAGTTCTATAATATTAGATATGGAAAGAGAGACAGACGGCTGTGTATGAATTTGATTCCAAAAACACATAGCCCTGTGTGTTAGTGGGATTGTGTGTCCATTAATTTGTGTGGATTCAGAATGCAAACAACTTTGATTAAACTTGCAAAAGTATCTAAATAAATATAAAGTACATTCAGAAAAAATATTTTAAAAAAATATAAAAAACCAAAAATATTTTAGTCGAACATCGAATCGAAACAAATACTTCATCCATTTTACTCTTTACTTGATAACTGGAAAATTTCTATTGCGAATAATACGCGTTTTGTAAAAATTATAAAATCAATTTGGAGAGAAGTTTAATGAAATTAAATATTAATTTAATATTTTACCGAAGCTTAACTCATTACCCAACATTTGAAATGCTAATGTCAGCTCAATCAACACTTTCTTGATAGAAGTTACAATATACAGCAAATGCTATGTGGACGAGCATATCGCACCACCACAATGTCCTGTGGACGAGGATATAACACCACCATAATGCCCTGTGGACGAGGATATAACACCTCCACAATGTCCTATATATATGTCAGGATATCGCACCACCACAATGTCCTGTGGACGAGAATATCACACCACCAAAATGTCCCGTGGACGAAAATATAACACCACCATAATGCCCTGTGGACGAGGATATAACACCTCCCTAATGTCCTATATATATGTCAGGATATCGCACCACCACAATGTCCTATATATATATATATATATATATATATATATATATATATATATATATATATATATATATATGTCAGGATATAACACCTCCACAATTAATTTATCAACAAAGGAATAATTAAACTAACGTAACGAAAACCACATACTGTTGGTAATTCCTCACAACTTTCCAATATAATTTTTTATTAAAAAGTTCAAATTTAATACTGTACTCAATATTAAAATAGTAATATCAATAGTTACTAGTAATTCCGATAATTATAAGCGAGGAATTTCAAGCTACGCTCGCGGTTCGCCGCCCAAACCCTAATCCATATACTTTATTATTTAATTAGCAATTGTATAAGTCTTGAAATAGAAATAATTCATTAAATTTGTTATAGATAAGCCTTCAATAGAACAGCTACATAACTCAAAATGGCAATTTTTGAGTTTAGCCTGTAGTATTTGAATATGAGTTGCATCATGTACGAATTTCAAGTTTTACTGGAATAATGGCGTACGTTAAAATCAAAAAACGTTCCACACTTTTAAAAAGTATCTAATGATTAATAAATACCTTCATTACAATATGAATGTTTGGATTAGCAATAGCCAAATTTAATTTTGACAAGACCTGGAATGTTTAAATACCTTTATTGAAAAATTAGGTTTTTTGAGTTATGGCTTGTTCTTTTGAAGAACCGATACAAACTGGACAAAAATGAATAGGAAATGACTAAGTTTGTTGTATTTTACTTTGCCTAGATGCTTATATAAGTACATGTAGTTATTAAATATATAATAATATATATGCATTTTTAAAAACTGTTATGCTCTATATTTATATCTTGACTTTCTACTGTTATTTTCCTTTATTTACTCTTTAACATCATTTTAGCTATACCTTCTTTCATTTTACTTATGTAAACTCCCTAGGAGTCTATTATCTTACATTTTATAGTTTTTATATATATGTTTATACTTTTTTTAAATAACTTTCTGTTTACTTCCTTCTTTTATCTTTGTAAAAAAAATCTTTTTGGCATCACCACCGTTCTGTACATTTTCTCTGTAATTTTTTATTCATATATATCCCTCACTTTTGTTCTAAATTTTTACCTCTCTACATATATATTTTTCTCATTTATCATATACTTAGTTTGCAATGTATTTTTATAATTCTGTTATTTTGTCTGTTTTTCTTTCTTAGCCCTGAAGATGACCCACAAAGTGTGTCGAAACGTCGGCACATAATTAAATAAGTAACCACTTATTTAGTCTTTTTATTTTACTGCACCCCCAACTATTTTCTTCCTTACGTCTATCTTCCAGTCAACCATCCCCTCGCTTCTCATAAATATATAATAATACAAATGCTAGACAAAGTATATACTACAAAATTAGCAATAATGCTATTCATTTTTGCCCAGTGTAGTTTAAAGAAGAAATAATACTTAACTTTAAACAAATTAGATAGTATTGAGGTATAACCTTGTGCCAAATAATTTCTAGTCTTTTCCTCCATCCATTTTGATCACAAAACAAAGTTTTTAATATTATTCCCAATATTAGTTCGAGCCAATTCAATAGTTGAGAGAAGTACAAGACAAGCACACCTGAGATATTTCTTAACAATTAGCTTGCTAGAATCAAGTCCTAAAGCAGGCTGAGTTGAGCACCCCAACCTCAGCGCAGTGATTGGAGGAGTCGCCTCTATCATGTCCACTGTCAGTTCCATTACCAGATCCTCTCTGGCAGCGAGGGCGATTTGATTAAAGGAATAGTCTCTTGTAGATTTTGAACGAATTCCAAAATTTACAAATATCATAAAAAGTTTTAAATGGAACTGGAAGGAACGAATACAATACTATCAATATTACTTGACGACAAGTTTAGTTAAATGTAACAACTGTTAAACAATAAATTCAAGTTATTGTATAGCTCAGATAGTGTATTAACACATCGGATGTTACAAACTAAATTGTCAGTTAGAGTTTCCTTCATACACCATGAATAAACAACAGTAAAAACTCATTGGTGGTTGTAATCCTATATGCGAGGTGCACTATTTGGAACAATATGAGTACCTAAGTAAATAGGGTAAGGAGCATCGATCAGGTAGCTTAAGTTGATGTCCCTTGGGGTCGCTACCTTTACTCTTAGCCTACAGAAGTGAAGTTGTAATTGTAGGCAAGGTGCGGGCAACCCAATATCTAGGGCCTCATTTTCTTTTGTTTCTAAGTAGAGTTCTCTTGTAGCTACGATAAGCACAATAAATATAACGTTATTTAATTAGATGAAAAATAATCTTTATTTACTAAACGACTCCTAGTAAGTGAGCCACGCCAAACTTTGGAGAAGAGTAATGAATATGTCTCTTTTTCATTAATGATATAGGATTACTATATCTCAAGTATAACCATCTTATTATTCGGCAGAACAAAGGATCTTACTCTTCATTGAGATGATTGCTTGGGCAGTGAAGTCAATATACTTGTCAATATTATTAAGTCACTATAGCAATAGCCATGTACTTGTTTCACATTTTACATCCGTATCATACGAACTTAGTTTAGACAATATAACTTGTTTTATATCGAATGAAAACATTTTGATTGATTTTGCGGTACTTGTCTATTTGGACGTCCGTTGACACCAGCGCCCCAAGCGTCACTTTTGTTAACTATCTCTTACTATTATCGTAACCTTTCTAAGCGCTTTGCTATTGTTTGTGTCGTCAAGTTGAAGGTGAATGTGTTTTGAATTATTTTCAATATGACTTGAAATTTAAATAAGATTTTTCGCAGGGTCAATCTTTTCTCTTTAAAATAAAAATATTTTAACAACAAATTAATTTCTTATATTTCAGTTAGATGCGGGCAATGAACGTACCTGAATACCTCAGAAGTATACTCTGTGACTACTTCAAGGACAGGACCATGATATGTCCGACGCAGGACGGCTCGAGATGGTTTAAGGTGACTGGCGGGGTACCCCAGGATTCAGTGCTTGGACCCCTTCTATGGAATGTCATGTACGACGGAGTCCTTAGGCTTAAACTACCAGAGGGTGCTGAAATTGTGGGCTTTGCTGACGATATCGCTGTGGTAGTCGAGGCAAAGTACAAAGAAGAGATCTTGCTAAAGGCCAACCATTGTGTCACATTGACTCGAGATTGGGTTGCGTATGTAGGGTTGCAACTAGCAGATGATAAGACAGAGGTCCTTCTTGTCAGTAGCAGGAAAAGAAGGGAAGGTATCACCTTGAGAGTTGGTAGGCAAGATATTCAGTCCAAGCCTTCCTTGACTTATCTCGGTGTGAGAATCGATGACCGGCTCAGGTTCAAGGAACATATCCACCGGATTAGTGATAAAGCAGCTCGAGTGACCACCGCACTGTCACGTTTAATGCCCAACGTAGGCGGACCCAGGAACAACCGCAGGCTGCTAATATCCAGTGTGGTCCCATCCATCCTGCTCTACGCAGCTGCGATATGGAAGGATGCGTTGGACACTGCGGCTTATAGAAGACCGATGGTGTCGGTATATCGACGGTGTGCTCTAAGAGTGATCAGCGCGTTTCGTACGGTATCATACGAAGCGGCCTGCGTGGTCGCCAGGATGCCACCAATTGAGCTGATCGCTGAGGAATGGAGGCGGTCTTATAACAGTGCTGACCTCATTCCCAGAGAAGAATTAAGAAAGCAGACAGTTAGGTAGTGGCAACGTCGTTGGGATATGGCATTCAGTGGAAGGTGGACGCACAGGTTTTTTTTTTTTTTTTTTTTTCCTTTTTCCCCAATAGGGGTGGCATTGGTATATTCCATACAGCCATATCTGAGTTATATGAAAGGACGCACAGGTTGGTGCCTTACATTGAGGCTTGGGTTAATAGAAACCACGGGGAGGTCGACTATTACATCACTCAGTTTCTCACAGGGCATGGTTGCTTTCGAGCCTACCAGCATAGGTTTAAGCTCGATGATACAGGTGCATGTACATTCTGCCCAGGAGCGGAAGAGAGCGCAGAGCACATATTCTTCTTCTGTCCCCGCTTTCAAGATGAGAGGATGTAGTTCCGACGTGTCTGCGGCTCAGATCCCACTGCAGATAATGTTGTCAACCTTATGCTGATCAATAAGGATTATTGGATGGCAGGCCAAAGGTTAGCAGCACAGGTGCTACAAAAGCTAAGAAAGGAAGAGAAAGAAAGACGAGCCAGGAGGTAGCCGAGATCAATGAGGCGGCACTCAGCCACCCCCCCCCCCATGATGTCATGCCTAACGGCGGTCCCGTGGAGGGTGAGAAACAGGTGTAGGGAGGTTGGTTTTAGTGGGTAAAAATCCCACACACGGATAGTTACGGGCCTATTCGCGTCTTTTGAAGATTTCCACCTACCCTCGTAAAAAAAAAAAAAAAAAAAAAAAAAAAAAAAAAAAAAAAAAAAAAAAAAAAAAAAAGAAAGAAAAAAAGTTAACCTTTCTGGGCTGAATGATGTCATTATAACAAGGCACTTGTTTGTTCAGCTGGCTTCGTTTCCTCATCCTCTCGTTAAGATATTTTTCAAAACTAAAAATAATTACGTCTTACCTTTAAAGTCTCTTCGGTAAACCAAAGCCTGAAACAAATAATAAAATTCAAATATAATACAGCTAAAAATAACTTCTAAAAATATATATTTTTTCTATAATTATTAAATATTGTCTTTTAATATACAGTATCATCTTTTAATATAAGTTACAGGTGATACAGTGAAAAGATGTAAAAACGTAATTTACTAATAGAATGTTATATAAATACAAAATATGATGTAAAATGTAGCTAGTAAAAAGTATGGGATGTTATATAAATAAATATATATAATGATATGAATACATAGAATTTATAATAATACAAAGATATGATGTTAAAGGATGACTATAGAAGAAATTTATAGAGAGTAAAAATCGTGATGTTCTTTACAACAAATGATGGATGCCTTGAGATGAAGAGAGAATTGGGTATGAGTGATGGGGAAAGATAAGGCTGAACGGAAGATATGAGTTAAAGAGTGCACGAACCTGACCGAAGGCTGGAGCAACTGTGACAAACAGCCTTCGTAGGGCTAGCTAACAAAAAAATTTTTTAACGGTCAAAAGTCTACCTGAAGGAGTAGGGGATAGGAAAAATGGGGGGGGGGTGAATAAGTTGGTGATGTAATGACACGTAAATAATGTAGACAAATATTAACGTTAAATATTATAGTAAATTAAAATTTTAAAAAATTAAAGTGAATATTAAAATTACCATATCTGGGTTTCTAATGATGAATTATCATTAGAAAACCAGACCACACTTTATCCAGAGACTGGTGTACCAAACCTACCTACTCTGGCAGACTCCTTAATTATCACTCCTAACACCCCCACCACAAAAAATTAAGGTAGCCAAAAATATCATTCACCGTGGCCTATCCCTGTCTGAGCCCCGCTTCCATAAAACCATCACCTACCGTGTTGAAGTAGGTTATCAAATTGAGACCTACATGTGTGAATAACACTATATTAAAAGAACTCCCATATTATATTTGAACAGAAATATAATTGAACAGAAGTATACTGAAGAACAGTATACACATGGCATAGCGTCCTTAGTACTTCCCGTAACCTTACTGCCCCCTTCTATAACTAAAATGGCCGTTAACACAAACAAAGCTATATTAATATTAAATAAACAAAAACAAAAATATTGAACATTTTAAATATGTCCTTTAACACTCTCCCACATTGAATATATTTTGCACACACACACTAAAACACTACACAATTCCTAAATTGGTCATAAGAACACTAAGTCTAGGTTTGTAGGGCGGCTTCGTAAGAAAATTAGCAAGTTGGTATTCCGTAGAAATCCCTTCAACATTAATAATTGTTTCCTGAACCACCTCTCTAACGAAAAAATGTCCAATCCTTATGTGTTTTACCCGATGAAACTCGGGGTTTTTCGCCAGCTTAACCGCAGCTTCATTGTCCACAAAAATAATTCGTATCTTCTCTGAAGAATGAGGCATTAATTCGGTGATTAAGCGCTTCAGCCAAACCATCTCCCGAGCTCCCTCACTTGCAGCCATCAGTTCAGCTTCTGTAGTGGAGATTGCAACACTTGTCTGTCTTTGGCTTATCCATGATATAGGTTCCTCGACAAACTTGCAGACCACTCCAGTTGTAGACCGCCTTGTGCTAATTTCACCTCCGAAATCTGCATCACTGTAGCCTTGTAGGGAGCTTTCTTCATTGGGCTTGTACATTATTTCAATATCTTGGGTCCCTCTGAGATATCTAAATATTCTTTTTACTTTAATGATATCTTCGCCTCTCGGGTTTTCCAAAGATCTGGACACTACTCCAACCGCAAATACTATGTCAGGCCTTGTTGAAATCATTAGGTACATTAAAGCCCCCACAGCTTGCCGTAAGGATACTCAGAAATGTCTCTCCCAGAATATGAATCCTCTCCAGTACTGCTAATAATAGGAATACTCACAGGTCGACACTCAGTCATTTGAAATTTGTTTAGAATTTTCCTCACATAGGCAGACTGACTAACCTTTATTCCCTCCTTGCCTTAATTTTAAATTCCTTCTTTAAATTTTCAATTAAAGATAAAGCATCCTTTTCACAAGACGCAGCTATTAGTCCATCATCCACATAAAGAGATAAGAAAATTTTTCTATCATTGGAATTCTTAATAAACAGACAGGGGTCGGCAGTACTAATACAGAATCCAGCCTTCATCAAATAACCTTTTATCCTCTCAGTCCAGCATCTCGGAGCTTGCTTAAGGCCGTATAGACTTTTCCTCAGTCTGCATGACCTAGCGCTACTGTTTTCAAATCTAGGTGGTTGACTAATGTATATCTCCTCCTTTAATTCTCCATTGGGAAAAGCCGTAGACCCATCAAATTGATATAGTGTCATGTCTTCGCGGGCAGCAACGCTGATAAGTGCTCTAACTGTCGCTACTCTTGCTACAGGACTAAAAGTTTCTTCAAAATCATGACCTTCTTTTTGTTTAAACCCTTTCACAACAAGCCTTGCTTTGTACCGATCTAAGCTTCCTAGCAATAGCAAAAGCTTCCTCATTGTTCTTTCCACCAGTGATCTTATTGACATCCTTAAGAGCCCTCTCATGAGCACACAATTGCGTGGCTAAATTGTCAATAGAACGTTCTGCTTTTGGCATTAATCGCCATGTTGATTTAAACGAAAAATATTCTGGTGGGAAAGTATCTAAAATTTTACATATTAAAAGAATTTCTGGCAACTTTTCATCTTTTAATTCTATATTTAAATTGGTCCAAATATTCTACAATTTAGATATATGGTTTGCCATATCATTAACAGGTTTATAATTTAAATTAAAAAATTGCATACATAAATCAAATGATTTATCTTGTAAATCCCCTTCAAATAGCTCATGTAGCTGAAGCCATAGCTCTCTAGATGTAGCTCAAGACATAGCTCTCTAGATGTAGCTCAAGACATAGCTCTCTAGATGAGCTGAGCCTCATAACTTTAGCTAAGGTTTCTTCAATCATATTAGTCGTTAGCATTAAAAGAGCCTTAGTGTCAGCACTCTAATTTATATTATTAAAATCTCTTGCCAAGACTTCATTGTCTTCCTCAGGTTCTTTGGCTTTTGTGAGTTACCCATGACCACATTTTCTCCACCAGGAAAACTCCTTAATAAAACAAGTACTTTATACTTTAGCCCAATTTGACTTTCCTTCAAGTAATCCAATATTAACTTTAAGATCCATGTTGAAAATCTTCACACACCCAAAAAAAAACTTTAAAAAAAAATAAAACTTTCACTGGTTAATATTGTACACAAAGTCTGCTCAGTTGGAAACTTGCTGGTCCCATAACCTGTTGAAGTAGGTTATCAAATTGAGACCTACATGTATGAATAACACTATATTAAAAAAACACACATATTATATTTGAACAGAAATCAAAAGAGTATACACCTGGCATAGCGTCCATAGTACTTCCCGTAACCTTACTGCCCCCTTCTATAACTAAAATGGCCGTTAACACTAACAAAGCTATATTAATATTAAATAAACAAAAACAAAATATTGAAAATGTTAAATATGTCCTTTAACATACCGTATAAAAGATATATTGTTAAAAATCAACTTCCCTCCCTATATTATCAACAAAGTTCATGACTACAAACCCCCTCCCACCCCGACTCGGCCACTTTTTCACCATCCATCCCTATATATATATATATATATATATATATATATATATATATATATATATATATATATATATATATATATATATAGATCCCTCCCATATTTACCTTCCCTCTCAAACATCATCCAAAAATCCCTTCGTTCCACTATCCTCAACCTTCAAATCCACAATAAACTCTCCAATATTTATACCCGAGTCAAAGATCCTATTCCCCTTAAAGATCGCTCACACGACGTATACCGTATCCCCTGCTCCACTCCCTATATTGTAACTCTTCCTATATAGGTGAAGCAAAAAACGTATTTCTCAACATAAATACATCATATCTTCTATACCAACTATGATAAACGCATCCTCTCTAAAACCATCCACATCGATTTAGAATCCTCTGCTGTCAATCTTAAGATCGACTCACAAAAACTTTCCTCAACCTACTCCCAAATATTTAATTTACTCAGTTACTGCTTCCCAGAATCTTTTGGTTATATCTATGAATATAACCCCCTCCATTTTAATGACACATTGCGACACCTTGACGTATTTTTAGAGTTATTTTAATAATTTAATCTCTCATTTTTTCACTTTTCATATACAACATTTATTTTTAAATTCTCATTTTTTAAAGTTCCATTTACATTTTAATTTTAATTTTATGGTGATATTTAACTTTAATATTTTAATTTTTCACTTTTTAATTTTAATATTCGCTTAATTTAACTTTAAATTCACTTTAATTTTTTTAAAATTTAATTTACTATAATATTTGTCTGCATTATTTACGTATTATTACATCACCAATTTATTCACCCCCCCCCATTTTACCTATTCCCTACTCCTTCAAGTAGACTTTTGACCGTTAAAAATGGTTTTGGTAGCTAGCCCTACGAAGGCTGTTTGTCACAGTTGCTCCAGCCTTCTGTCAGGTTCGTCCACTCTTTAACTCATATCTTCCGTTCATCCTTATATTTCCTTATCACTCATACCCAATTCTCTCTTTATCTCAAGGCATCCATCTTTTGTTGTAAAGAACATCGCGATTTTTACTCTCTATACATTTCTTCTATAGTCATCCTTTAACATCATATCTTTGTATTATTATAAATTCTATATATTCATACCATTATATATATTTATTTATATAACATCCCATACTTTTTACTAGCTACATTTTACATCATATTTTGTATTTATATAACATTCTATTGGTAAATTACGTTTTTACATCTTTTCACTGTATCACCTGTAACTTAACCTAGATTTCCCTAGCTTTTTTGCATTTGTATGTTCTCTTTACGTTCATTTTTGTATCTTATTGTTCATCCCTCCTTTTTTACTATCTTTACTTGCCATCACAACCTTTTTGTACTCTTATAATCTTGTAATATTTTATTCATCACTAATTTCATTACTTCTTTCTGGATATTGCAATGCTTTATATAGTGGTTTTTGTTCTGTTTTATTTTTTCTCATAGCCCTGAAGATGGCCTTACACGTAGGTCGAAACGTCGGCATTTATAATAAATAAGTTTTTCTTATTTAATCTTTTTTTGACTGCTTCCCTCAATTTTCCTCTCAATTATAAATATTTTGGTACTCATTACACGTTGAATTTAACTTTCTTTAATTTCATATTAATGTTCCCGGTAGATCTTTAGCGAGGAGTTTTAATAATGAACAATCATCAGTTGGTAATCATCATATGAACTGCAGTTTTAATTTTAAAAATTATAAAATGGAAAACTTCCTTATTGTTACATTCACTTTTTCATATTGGATAAATTCATTTATACTAAAATGGTGACATATCATTTAAGTGGGAAGAAATATTCAGTTAATAATAGCAGATATAAGGAAAATATCAAATTAATAATATCAATACTAAGAAAAAAGTAGATAGTCACATATGACAATATTTATTGGCAAAAAGCTTCCTAACAACACAGACATCAATAAGGGTAGAGCAGAGGCAAAAAATCCTTTGAAGGAATATCGCTATCACATCACACCGCTAGCAGATCACGTAGCCATGACAATACATACGTAGTACAGGTCAATGTAGGTGACAAAAGTACCTGGTGGATACAGAACGAGAGCGGTGGGGAAAATGCCTATTATCCAAAAAACATTGGTAGCAGTATTTTTATTAATCCTTAAAATATTCAAATTAAAAGAAATAATTAGATTAATAAATAACGGCCAAAAATCTTGGAATCATATTTTCGTATCTTGAGCTGTAGTTCCTAAATGGAGCGTACTATAAACTATCGTAAATTAAGTTAAATTTAATAAAAATGAGCCTCTAACAAGTACATTTGAAACAAACTGAAACAAACATAATTAAATTTGGTAAAGTGGTTTGATCGAAAAGTTGCAATAAGGATGATTTTGTCAAGATGAGCTCACAGCGATTTGGGGTTGGACTGAATGATCCGTGGACAGAAGTTAGTAAGCAGAGATTGCTGCGGTCGCTAAGTCTTATTATTATTATTAATTGTGATATTTTAGCAATTTTAAATTTTATGTAATATTTGTAATAGTTCTGAAATATGAATTAGTTTAAATTTAAAAAAAATAATTTTATATCGGTAGTATTGCATAAATTTAATTAATTTTAAGCGCATTCCAAGAAGCAAAACAAATCGACTCAAGGACCCTTATTTCATTTCATTTCAATAATTAAAAAATCGCTAGCAAAGTGTTCTTTTGGTAATCAGCATTTTTGCATTGGCTCTTGAAAAGGGAGGAATTATTATTTCATCTGTTCATAGCATAATCAATGTAAGGCTAAATTGCCATTGAATGATCTTAATGTAATTTTTATCACAAACCAAAGTCCTCAAAATAATAATATTTTAATTAGCCCTAAAGATTAATAATTTCTTGGATTTTTTTCTTGAAATTTGCTTTTTTTTCTTGATTTTTGACGTCAGATTATATTTCTAATATTTTTAAACCTTGGTTTCCCACTGAAGACACCAGAATGAGGTGAGAGTACCTTCTATTGCAATATTGATCCTATATTATATTTAACACATTTTTGTATACAGTACTTACGCTGCATGGACAGTTACTTGAAATGTAATCACCATTTTCACTCATAAAAATATTTTACATTGTACTCAAGTTTTATTAACTCAATCTATCTCAGGTGATTGAAGTGAGAAGTGAGATAGGAATTTCCCATTACAGTTTATCTCAGATCTACTTTTAGAGTTAGGACGATTTATTCTATCGGAGGCAGCCCAGATATTTTAGGTTAATTAATATTCTTTGGGAGCGAATCGGCCAGCAGGAACTAAAGACAATCCACTTTCAGGAGAACAGCCCCCCCCCCCCTGAGTATTCTTGTACTCTTGGGTAAATGGAAACCTGAACACATGACTCTAGAGTCTGTTAGCATGCTGGTCATTGAAGCTTTAGCGATAACATGACAACACAAGAAACACACATGACTTAATAATAAAAAATTGATATTATCATCAGTATTTGTTTGGGCTATAACAAAATAGTACTTAATGTACTAAATAATACACTTTTTTTTTGTACCAACTCAGGCCTACTATGAACGACGTCATTTCAACTGTCTTAGCTATGATGTTAGCTCAGTGCTCTTTCATATGTTGCCGATGTCGCTCCGTAATTTCTCCATATATTTCATTCTCGTCCTCAGGTTTGGTTTTTCCCATTAAATAAAGCTGCTTTGGTGGTAAGTTTAGTATCATCCTGAGGCGGTTGCATTCTTGAGTCTCTTCACCAATAATCTCCATTTCCTGTAAGTCTTTTTCAAACCTCGTCAGTCTGGTTTGGTTTTTTTTTCATTAAAATAGGTAATTGTAAGGGTTTCATTACCAGCAAGTACGCATAAAATTCAATTCACCTTTTCATCAAAACATCAGTTTATATTTTATGCAGATAAATATATAACTCACTGTTTTGGCATCACCTTGGTCTTTAATTGGGCTCAATATCCTACTTTCATCCGACCATTGTCATTCATAGAGCGGCATTCTGCATCATACAGAGCTTCTGGTCGTATGACAGTACAATGGCGCCTGAATTGCGTTCAGGAACTTTTGACTTTTTTGTTTTAAATGTCCTCAGTGAGTTGGGGGCATTAATTTTATATTTAATAGTAAATGATAATAATAATAAGCCGATACGCCCAATCTCTGCTTACAAACTTCCTTCCACGAACCCCACTGCCCAAACCCAAATCCGGCAGAGCACTGTTAACGCAATCTTCCCACCTACGCCTCGGCTTCCCAGTCGACACAGCGCTTATCAACTTTTTAGGAATTTGTTCGTTACTAAGCCCATTTTAACCTTCGTGACGATACCACTTGAATAATATTAACTGGGTGTATGCTTCGCGATTCCGCATTGTGTAATCTCCTAAATTCTACAGTGGTCTCATTCTTTTTTGGAACAAATATTCCACGCAACCTTACTTTCGAATACCTTAAGACATTGTTCATCTTTCAGTGTTAGCGGCCACGTTTCACATCCGTTAAGAAGAGTTCAAAGAAAAAAAAAAAATTTACTAACCTTGATATAATTATTTCTCTTTTATTCACGACTAGGATATTTTGGGGATAACGAGATAATTTCAATGTTTTGGTGAATTATATTTATATATCATAAATAATTAATTGTACTAGCAGCCTTAGAGTACAACTTCAATAGGAAATGACTGAATTTCTATTTAAAAAATTAGATTATAATGGTAATTATCCAAACTTAGGTGGAGCAACTTCTTTTGCCCTTTACCTATGAGATAATGATAGGAGAACTTGGCCTTTCCAACAAGAGCTTCAGATGAAAATGAAACCGCCCGTCTTGTCCCGCCGTTGTTAGCAGAACCTGTAGTAGGTTTTATAGGCTCAGTTTTACTTAAGGTTGTACATCTTTAAAGCGAAATGATGTCATTACTATTTAAATTTAAACAATCGCCTAAAAAAGAAAATTACTAGCAACGATAACTAATAGACACAACTAAAGGCAAAAAATGCTTAACATGGAACTTCAAAGCTAGGTAGAAATTCAATTAAGCTTGAACAAAGATAAAGAGAATATTCATTCATCAATTTTATAACATAGCAGGATATACCGTATTTTAGGAAAACTCCTATCAACATTTTTCAACGATTAAAACATTGGGTATGATCCCATTTTATTCACAATACTTAAACAGTCAAAGGTTTTACTTTTAATAATTATTATATAATTATTTTTGATAAACAAACAAATATATCAAACATAAGCAAAGATCAACGATTTTTTTTTTTTTGTCTTGGGAAAACGTTAAAGTAAGCAATTTAGTTGACTAAAGGGACTATAACAATTACCTTGACCCCGAAGAATTAATTAATCGAGATAAACTAATTAAAACAAAGCATATTTCTCCCAACTTGGAACAATCACAGGATTACATATTATTTGCAACTCGGTTTAAGCCTATTAAAAGTTTGGTATATTCCAATATTAGTTTCGTGTCATTTTCCTAATATTTCCAATATTGAAATATATTCAACTACAATATTGAGAAAACTTCTACCGCGACAACTTTAATAAAAGGAAAGGGTTTAATATAAACTATTATTTAACTAGGACGATTTATTGTTAGATATTGTTAAACAGGAGAAACAGACAATTCTGAAAACATTTTACTTTTTTTTTAAGTAACTAATGTTTGTATTGCAATAAAAATTATATCAAGACCTTTACAAGGTCATTTTAATATTATTGCCGATTATGTATCTTTGATGCGCGGTCATAAAGGCTTAAGTCACTATTTGAGCATTTGGAGATTATGTTGTAATATTATAGCACGAAATCAGAGCTAACGGTTGGTATTAAGGTCTTAAGTCAAACTTTAAACATAGGTGCCAATTGATATTACAGCCTTAAGTCAAGTTTATAACTTCCTTCCTGGTATTAAGGTCGTAAGCCGACATATGCCCTTATTACCGTTCACAACTTAAATAAATTTTATTTGCTCTATAGTCTTATGTCGACTTACGCCCTTATGACTACTCCAACAGTGGTACAGTTGATAAGAATGGAGATAGCGTACATCTTGGGGAACAGGAATGAACACGTTCACTTGAAACTCGGGCAATCAGAGCTGAGTGTCAAGAGGGAAAAAACTTGTTCTGCTTGCTTCGAATAAAATGAAGCTAAATAATGTTATTTTGAAATGTAAACAAATAATTGAGGCATTGACATGGAAAGAAATGTAAGTCACAAAAATGAAATGAGATCGTACAGAAGGAAAATTACTCTGAAATCATCAATAAAATTTTATTAATACAGTAAAGTTAAATTATATTTTTAAATTTGATTTTAGTTTAATACAGTACTTTCTACGAATGCTTACATATTGTATTTTTATAAAATTCGTGTTATTGGGGATCCATGAACGTTAAAAGAAATTTTTTATCCGTCGGATGACAGATTTCGACATAATAAATTCAGAGCTAAATAAAAAAGATCTCACGGATTTACTTCCTCTGATGCCACCAGTATTTCAAATTTTTTATAGACAAATGCCAACAGTTTCTGCTATCCAAGCGGAGTATCCTCACCTTCAGGAAGTTGAACTGGAGTAGTCCCAAATTAAAGGAATGGGATTTTGTATTTCTTCATCTATGCCTTTAGTATGTTAAATGTAAAATTATTCTATACCAAAACTACGGTTTACGTATGTCCTAATATGCTTAAGCGGTTTAATGGTGAAATGTTTAAAAAAATAAATCCTTGTTAATTCCTAAATTGTAATTTTCAGTTCGTTAATAAAAAACTTTAATACCATATTCAAATGTTTTATTCTTATCGACTTTTTTCCTTGTGGTAAAGAATAAAAATCCCAAATTAAAAAAGAAATGAGTTGCAATTATTTTCATAAGTACTACTTAATTATTTATTTCTTATAATAAATTATTATCATTGCAATTTTGTGTAACATAGACACAACGAAAGCCAAATTACTTCATGAAGAGCTGTGCAGTCAGTCAATGATCTTCTACATTGTTTTATAAAAATAACAAATAATTTCAATAATTAAATTTTACATAATGTTTTGAACTTTGCTGTTGCTCTCCTGTAAAATTCAAAATTTTGACTTAAGCCCTTATGACCGCGCATCAAATAGAAGAGGTGCGCAGTCAAAAGGGCTTAAGTCAAAATTCGTCCAAAATACAGAATCAGGAATGATACTATATTGTTTTATAAAAATAACAATTACAAATAATATCAATAATTAAATTTTACATAATGTTTTGAACTTTGCTGTTGCTCTCCTGTAAAATTCAAAATTTTGACTGAAGCCCTGATGACCGCGCATCCAAGATATGAAATAATAATATTGAGTAATCCCTAAGTACAAGAAACTCATTTCGAATAAAATATATGTATATATTTAAAATTAAAGTGTGATTAGAAATTTATTGTCAATAAAACCATCTTGTTCATTATTTATTGTCAAGATAAAAACGACTTTGATATGTTAAAACATAGATACATACTTATTTCATTTTTTTTTTTTTACATAACCGTTATTTACTAAAGAATAAATTTTAGTATGATCATTTTTATTGTAAACATTTAACAAAACAAAAATTAAAGTTGAGGTTTTACAAGAATGTTATCTTTGTAACTAAGAAATCATTTTTTTAAATATTAAGATAAATTAGCTGAAAGCCTCTGAACAGGGTAAATAAAAACGACCCCTCCATTTCGATCAAGGATGGAAGGCGTTGAAACAAAAGCCCATCGAGATAACTCCATAAATCATTTCGTGGCAGCTATTATATTATATATATATATATATATATATATATATATATATATATATATATATATATATATATATAATTATTTTGATATATTTTTATAATGAGATTTTATATAATTAAATATAAAATAGTATTAGAATATTTATCATATTCTTCCTACGCCTGTCATGGAAACATGAACATTATCATTGGAATACCTCCTCCATCAATAACAGTCACGAGTGAGCTGAGCTGAGAGCTGCTGGTCCGATCCGAAAAACTCTTTTAGTTTTACATTGATCGTTTATTGTCGAATGCTTTAATCTTTCTTCAATTCACGCAATGTGAAAAAGTGCTGTTACAATAGTCACGCTCTCTACCTACCCCCGAAAGGAATTGGAATATATTTATATATGTACAGAGGGAGGAAGCGGAGTTGCTCAGTGGTAGAGCACTTTTATTTAGTCTGTTTGCAGCGGGAGATGGATCATATAGGATCTAGGACCCTCCTGGGGCTCACCCAGCCTATAAAAATAGGGTACCCAAAATAAGGGTGGGGGAAATCTGGCGGTTGAGCTAGATCTAGGAAGAATTCACCTCCTTGCAGAACCGTTGTCCATGAAACAGTCTCTACCATGTACTGAACCCCAGACCCGTTCACAGGTTGTAGTGGTACAGGTTTCATGTGTTTAATATAAAAGTTTACTTTTTTTAGATGAACGATTACTAATTAAACTGAATTATATAGGAAATATTAAATTTTTAACATTTATTTATTTATATATATATATATATATATATATATATATATATATATATATATATATATATATATATATATATGTAATATATATTTTCTTCCACATATAATTCAGTTCAATTTAAGATTGAATGTGATTTAAGATTGAACATTTTACCATAACTTCAAGGCTTTTTTTAAATATTTGTAGATATATTTTGTAGAAACTGTATAGTAATAATCATATCAATAATGATAACATTCACTTAACTTTAATAGAAATCGATTAATTTCTACATTTCATCACGAGGTTATTTAATTTTCAATCCTAATAATAAATAAAAAGCCTCTCCGCCATCCTGAAAGCCAGCTAGCTTCACCTGCTTCTTGTTGATTCAACCTTTCCGATATCAACTTTATAAAAAAACTCTACAGCCTCCAGATTATTCCTGGCCCTCGATCAACTTCTGAACAGAAAGTAAGATAAATATCTCCGTTCTACTCTCGCCTCGAGAGCCCTCCCTAAAGTTATAATTCCATTTGCCTTTCGTTTCATCATTTCATCTCAATGCCATAATTTCAAGGTGTCTTACTTTCAACCTGAACAAATAAGGAACAAATTAGTAACCTGTATGGCATTGGCAGGAAAGGATGGAAAAAAAAAAGTAAGGAACAAATTCCCAACATGTCAAAAAGCACTGTGTTGACTGAAAAGTGTTGAGGGGTAGACCGAGGCGTAGGTGGGAGGATTGCGTTAAGAGTGATTTGGGTTTGGGTAGTGGTCCGTGGACAAAAGTTTGTAAGCAGAGATTGTTGCTATCGGCATCAAGCCTTCGGGTTCGCTAAGCCTCATTATTACAACCTAATTTTGTGACACGGTTGTCACTATTGAAGTTTCGAAACGGGAGATAAAAGAGGAAAGGTAATAGACTTGAAGAGACCGGAGGCATGAATAAGCCCAGCAAGGTTTAACATCCTCAAAGCAGTTCAAAGCAGATTGCAAATCCTCTGGAATCCTTAGTGAACTAGGAACCAGATTAGCAGGTACACTACGGGCCGTATCCCTTTAGATCTGGTTTTGCGATTTTAACTTGTTAAAATAACTGTAATCTTTGTTAAATAATGCGTGTTTATAATTCGCAAAAACTTCTCTGGCATCTCTAATCAACGATTTTATAAACACACACACACACACACACATATAATTAATTTATAGAAAATATTATAATTGATGGGACCGGTGAAGAGAACAGATTTGTCCTAGATAGGGAGCGACCCCGGTGGCTCAAATGGTTAGAGCGTTGCCACGGTGAGGTGGAGATCTGGGTGCGAATCCCGGCTGGGGGCAAATCTTTTCTCTTCAAAATAAAAATATTTGAAAATTAACACAATGATTAAAAAATTATAAATAATATATAGTTTATTATTTGACACGAAAGAGCCCTGGAGGACTACGCGACTAAAATGCAGGGTTTTTTCAATTTTTTGTTCTTGGCCGATCTTTTCCTCATGATTTCACTGAATTTGTTTCTTCTTTCTTTTTCTTTTTTCCATCCAGATCTTGCAATATTATATATACGATTTTGGTAAGTTCAAATACTAAAAGTGGTCTGATGAAATAACAACAAAATTAAGTTTCTATTTAAAAATAGAAAATTTATTTTTAAACACTTTTATTTTGAAGAGAAAAGATTTGCACTGGCCGGGATTAACGACATTAAATTAAATATTTCACACACTGTTCACAGAATTATTTTCTTTGCCTATTCAATAAAAATGTAACAGAGAGTAACCATACCAGTTTTTATACCCCAACTGTTACCATGGTTAACCATACGAGTAACATTCGAAAGACGTTTCGCGTCCGCCTTCTACATAAATCGTCGCTATATATATATATATAAACAATACCCCTTATGTACACTTTGGGCGATTTTACAGGAGAGGAAAAAAAAACACACCGACTGTAGATTTGGCAATTTATAATTTATTTTTTATCTATACAGTTTTGGAACTATTACTAAAAATATTGAAGAGAAGTATAAAAAAATCATACTCTGCCATGTTAATGACCTTAATACGCCCATTACCGTTACTTAGTAATTTTCACCAAAAGTTGTAGATAGGCGGTACGGTTTTGACAGCGACGATATGCAAGCCTCATAAATAGTAAAATGATTAGCATCCTGAGAGCTAGGTAAGAAATCGAAATATGAACTTTTATGACAGAAGGTTTATAGCGAGGATATTATAGCTTAGTAAGTTAATTTATCTCACACATCTCGTTTATCTTAAGTTATATTACCTGGGAAGCTTTATCTTCTGTCTCTTTTTTTTTGTCTAATTTTTTTGATATTGTCTGAAATTAAAAATTAAATAGAATATAAAAAAAAAAGGTAGATTAATACACCAAATGGCTCTGAGGTAATACACAGGATCCATAGAGGTTATGTTGAGTGGTAACTTCATGAAAGGGAAATGAAATTAACAATTTTCCAAGGCCTCAAAAGCACTGAAGACAGCCATTTCTCTTCATGTTTATTCATAACTTGAGAATCGACCTGGGCCATCAGGAGCAAGTTCTTCCGGGGAGTTAAATAATATTCAGGCTCGGGAAAAAAAAAGTTTTTTCGTAAAGTACATGTTAGGCATAATATCGGATAAAGTACATGTTAGGCATAATATCGGATAAACAAGAAATGTAGAAGAAAATTTTTAATTTTTATAAAAGATTTATTTTGAATGAAATGTCTGAAACTCGAAGATGTTAAATAAAGATCTCTACGGGTGTAAAAAACAACAAAATAATAGGTCTTTAATAAAAATATATATTAATATTCAAGAAAAATGTTACACAGCTATATAGATTAGCGTGGTGGGCCGAAACGTTGGAATCTAATAAATTGTTGCTATTAAGGATTTTGTGATTGACCTCTACTCGGATTATTTTCTCCTTCTTCATATTTATTTGGTTAAATAATAATTTTTTTAAAATATATTAACTTAAATTTAGTGAACATGGAAAGTAATTTGATAATTTCCTTCACCTGGAATCCATTCCAATTCAATTCCATTCAAAGCAATAGATAATTCTAAAGTCCTTATCCTTCCAGCCACCAACAATGTTCCCTGCCATCCTTCTCCTATCAAGTAATCCTTTATCTTCGGACTCCTCCAGTTCCGAATCCTCAGTCCATTCCCGTGATACCCGTTGTTCTCTGTATACTCCAGCTCACATCACTTTAATATCCTTTATCCTTTTGCACGCATTTCCTTATCCGTTCTTCCGCTATTTCCTTTTCCATTCGCCACTCACACGCCCTCTCCAATTTCAAGTCAAGCCTCTTTACCCATCTCCTAGCTATCGAATCTCAAAAAGATTGTTAATAGATTTATTTAATTATTTTCCTAAATTAGTATTTTTGTAAATATCTACTCACAAGTTTTATTAACAATACTGTTTTGTCTTTTCCCTTGAGATGTTATTGCTTTTATAATATTTATAATGATATTAATATAATAACAATTCATAATATTTTTAGCCGTTTGTTTCTATTCCTCCAATAATCCTTCATTCTCTCCTCCGTCCAACCCCCATTCCCTGCTTCGTTCTCTTCTCCACAACACTAATGTTTTTCACCGGGCTCCTAAATCTCCCTCTATCCATGCAGTCCTCCCCCAAGTCCTAATTCCAAGTCTTTTCCCACCTGCTTTGCACAGCTACTCTGACATTTATCTTATAAACATCTGTTGGGATCCCAAACCTTTTGGGATCCATCTTGACCTTGTGGCAGTGAAATCTTCCTATTTTCCTCCAATTTGTTTCCAGGTCCGCTGTCCTTTCGTATGTTTCTTTATTTGATCTCAATAGGTAATTCCCTTGTGATATTCATGAGCCATATATAGTTATTGTTTTATTTATTACTATTACTTATTCTTATAAAATTATTTACAAATTCTTTGAGACTCTGTACAGTATATTATTTCAAAAGTTAAAATTTTAGTAAGGTTGATTTCTACCCTTACTCCATTTTTAACCTCAATAGGTCTTAAGGTAGAACTAAGAATATTAACATTGAAAAGGGAAAGGTAAAAAGAGACCTTAAATAAATGTTAAGACCGCCGAAAATTTCCAACGTAAAGTCCTTAAGTCTCTAAAAAACAGAAATTGATAATATCTGTCAAATATTTCGCCTATTCAGGTATACTCAGGGTAGAAAGAGAATATCAGCAAAGCAAAACATGAATAATGCACCCAATAAACATCCCACCACCTCCAAAGGCTCAAATACATCTACTGAATCATAAGGAAGGTTACTAGACCTCAGGTGGATAAGGTTAGATCAAAACTGGAAAATAAAATAAAATAAATTATTAATAATAAATAAAATAAAATTAAATTAAAGTATAAACAACACACAAAAAAAATATGACAGTAAAAGTGTGAGAAAAAAAGAACATTATAAAGAAACCAGTGGACTTGTGGCTATTCCACAAAATATATTAACATTGAAAACGGAAAGGTAATAAGAGACGTTACATAAATGTTAAGACCGTGGAAAAATTCCAACGAAAAGCCTCCGAAACTAAAAACAGAAATTGATAATAACTGTCCCTACAATAAAAGTATATATATATATATATATATATTATAATATATAAGGACAGATATTATCAATTTCTGTTTTTAGTTTCGGAGACTTAAGGGCTTTTCGTTGGAATTTTTCCACGGTCTTAAGAGTATTAACGTTCGACACATTTTTAAAGGCAAAATAATTCCAACAAACACTCTTAGATAAAAAGAGTTGTGTAGGTACAGCACAATATGATTGATAAATGTTGACCAATGGCTCCACCAAGATGTCAGCCTATACTAGTTACCCCAGCGAATGATCCAAGCTATGGCCCTCACTTGACCAATGCCAGGACTACACCACCCTGGTACGAGTATACTGACCTTCCTACCGTCGACCTAAACCGAACAGGCCCTAGCTATCTCCATAAACAACAATGACACGCTAATTCCATTATGACCTATTTATCCAGGTGCGCCATTGTTCCCTCGGACCGTCGAAATTAATCCAGAACATTAAGTGAGGCGTGCAAATCGAAAATGAAGAAACTATATTACATTAGATGAGTTCCTAAGTTCCTCCTAGATTGCTATTTTTTTCTTTTAAATTCAATTATTTGTTTTTTTAAAAGCTAAAGAAATAATTCAACTGTAGTCCAAACCATACGACACATATAGTAAAATAATTTAGCAAAAAGATATTGGACTGGTTCTAGAATTAAATATTCAATTGCGGGCATATCATTCAAGAAAAAAAACTTTGTGAATTTTACATTCAGTGCACAAAAAACTGGAATACTGCCGTAATAATTATTAACAAAAAATCTGCAACAATGCAAACCATGAATGGTCTTTAGTTCAGTATGTGGTGGAGACTGTACTGTTTCTAGGGCAAGGGTTAAGCAGGGATTTCGTTCATTGCAAGGTACCCACATTATAGAAGGTGGGTGAGGTGATGCAGTTCTGTAGATCCCATAGGGTCATTCCCTGACTGTTAACATATTAAATAAATTATCTGCCAAAGTTGCTGAAACCTGAGCGCACACAGAGCTCTCCGCCTTAACTAGTTCTATTAAGAAACTTTGAAAAAAAAAAAATTTGAAAAAAAAAATTTGAAAAAAATATATTGCAAACTTTTAATGATAAAAAAATAAATTAAATTGCTCGATTGTCATTGGGGGCCTAGGAATAAATTTAAGTGCGCTCCCCTCATCCAGTTTTGAAACTTGCCTGGATCGTCATTACAAATTTATCTCATTTCATCCCAAAGGTAAAGTTCAAATACTTTTATCATCGCCTCGCCTCGCCTCCTCTCGCCAACTATTTTTTATTCGGGAAATCTTTTTTTCTTAGATCACTAATCCTATTATAACTTTATATCATCCATTATTAATATTTAGCAATTTTAAGGAAATGTGTTATATCCTATCAAAAATATTATTTCATTTTATGTAACCTAAAATATACTAATTTATAACAAATTCATAATAATTCCGCTAATTATTTAATGAATATTCGACTATGTAACATTTTTTCTTTAGGTAATCTAATTTTTTGTCATTTATTAATATCTTAACATACATCAGAACTAATTAATTTAATTGATAAAATTAAAATTACGAAGAAAATAGATTTAAGTATCTATTAAAAATAACTTGTATTATGTTTCTTTACATCTTGACTTATGACCAGTATATCTATACATGCAATTGTTTAAGAACAATGGTTATACTGGTATGAAATCTTTAAAAATATATACAAACTCAAATTAATCCGTAATGCAAACGATAATTTTCTATCAAAGGAATGGGTAATGTTAATTCTTTAATGAGTACAGAACAGAATATTCTATAAACACTAAAAAACAAACTTTATTCGATTCTTTTTTTTTTTTAGATACGTATCCATTAGAAGTAGATAAAATAATTTATTTTTGGGAAGCTAGATTGGTTAAAATATATTATTAACAATGAATCAGATGGCTCAATGTGACAACCATTTACTTATATTGAAGAGTTTGTAGTTCTGTTATCAGACGGAAGAAGGCCTGGGAGTGACTGCTTTCTTCCAATCCTGTATATCGAAGGTAACTTACCGCTGTCTAAATTCCAATCCACGCATACCTTCCTTTCCTGAGCCTAAATTAATTTTTCAGGCATGATTACTCGACCACAGGGTGTGAAAACATAACTATGGCTAATATAATTTAATTATATTAATTATAATTTAATTATATTAATAAGTATCAACTTATTTAGTGTTTTATTTGACTGCACCCCCAACTATTTTCTTCCTTACATCATCCAGTCAACCATTCCTCGCTTCTTATGGCTAATATAATCGGTTAAGAATTTTATTATGGAATCTTTATTCCAAATAAATTGCTTTAAAAAAGATTCAAATCTGTTAATAGCAACTTATGGACTTGGTAGAAATACAGACAATCTGGGGCTCGATAAAGTCGGTAGCCTAAATTAAGGAAAAATCATCTGGTTGAGCGTGATATCGAACATGTCACCATCCACAACCGTTGTACAGGCTCTAACATTTACTGAACCCAAGACTCTTCCTAGGTTGTAGTATAACAGTTTTTTTTTTATTCTGATTAGATATTTTCTTCTGGATGAACATATATCTTTATCTGTGAAAATGAGATCTATCGCTTGTTATTGTGTTATGGGTTATTGCAGAAACTGCTCAATTGTATGGGATTTTAAGGGTTTCACAAAATCGAGCCTTGAACGGCCTGTATTTAAATGAACAAAATAACTTTGGAATGGAGCAATATGTTTAAGATGCTCTTGTAATTCAAAACAAACATGAATTTTTAAGAACTGGGATAAAAATAAGTCCATTTATCCACTTCTGGCGAGCTTTTGTCTCCCTCCCAACCAACCCACGGCCCTGTCGTAGCACCCACTCAATATTCATTACAGAGCTGTTACCATATCCTTATCACATGGCTCAGCGATAGTAACGTGTACACAATCATGACACAGCTTACACATTACTGGATCTAGTTCCCGCCTTTATATATATATATATATATATATATATATATATATATATATATATATATATATATATATATATATATATATATATCTATATATACCCTCAGTCCCAATTACCTCCTTCATTGCTTCTTCTCTGAAATAAAAACCAAAATGATAGTTATCTTCGCATCCAATGAAATGTTAATAAATTTGTAAAAACACGGTTGTAACCACCAAAACGCTTGTATTTAACAAAAACAAAAAATAAAATTTACATCATACTTTAATATTTATCGGTACTTTCCTAAAAAATAATAACAGTTTGCAATAAACGAATATGAGAAGAGTTTTGATCCATTTTATATTTCCCTAGAGATGTTTTTTTCTTCGGTGGCTTTTACAGAACGCCTGAAATGTTTATAGGTTTTACACACCTTTTTACAGTTCCTTTAAAATGAGAAACATGATTAAACATTTAAAGATAATTTAATTGGTATTAAACATGTTCAATTCAAATTTTTGTCTTATATATTTTTAATAAAATCAGTGTCATTTTTAAATTTTAAATTTGATTTCAAAGTATGCCACTTACACATACAATTTTTAAATATATAGTAACTACTAACCATCAGTATATCTACAGCCCCGGTGAATAACTTGTAATCGATTTTTTTCCAAAATGAGTTTATTGTACTTAAAGAAGCGGAATCGTGTGATTTTTGTATACCATGACTGGCTAAGCAAGGCTCAAAAAAAGAGATATTGCTTATATTATAAGTCCATTTCATGGCAATGGCTTTGAGAATAACAGGATTCCGATCACCTCGATACAGTTACCTCTCTCTGGGCAAAATTCTACAACCACTTATTAACCGGGGCTATTGATATGTTCATACAGAAAAACTATTATTTTCGTTAAAATTGACGCATAAATAAAGAAAATCTAAATCCCAATATTTTAAGATTTTACACATCAACAATCGATGACACGTAGAAGTAGAAGAATTTTTCAAAAAAATATTATCAATCTTAATTTGCCACCGCACTAAAGCAAAATTTCCCTTGAACCGTTTAAGTGAATATTTAAGAAGCATTGAAATTAGCGTTGTTTGTCAAATTAAAAATGTTTGATAAGATGGATAAAGTGATAATTATAAAAAAAAAAAGAAGGTATTTCTTTATCATTGCTCAACACTTCTACCTCGCTCTAATAACAAATATGTATTCATTCCCTACTTTATCCTCTTCCCATCGACAAGTAAGTGCCATCATATCTTACTATATATCTTCAATATACCTTCGAAATTTAGAGTGTTTACAGCTACTTAAATTATTATTAGGATTATAATTTATATAATCTATAATATATTATTATATAATAATATAAATCCAATATCGGAGGATTGAGCTGACTTATAGGCTCCGAAGTGAGTGATGTGATTAGGAAGTTAAGCCAGACTCCATTCGACGGCCCCGATAAAGCCTATTACACTCTCTCTATACTAACATGGCCCATTCGCTAATCCCGACTAAATTATAATTAGGTACTCGGGGCATATTGTTGTTAATAATAGTAATTGTGGCCCCAAGAAATTCGCGAGGTTTAATATTTCTATAGAGGGAGCTTGGTTCGGCCTCAGTCCTGAGCAACATGATACGTCGTCAACAATAACAAGAGGATGTTGTTTTACGCTAAATCCCCACAACTTTTTAATCACAAAATTGATTATAATTTGTAGTCTAATACAATAATTATTTTATTAAAATGAATTAATATAACAATTTTTTTTAACGATTTTTCTAACATAAATTAAATTCATCCAAAAAAAAATCAATGTTATCCTAAGCACAACACTCAAAGACATTTTCACATTAAACAATTCCAACAAAAATTTGAGTGGAAAACAGTTGACTGGATAATTCTAAAGATGGATAGAATTGGTCAACTCAATGTTAGTGTGACAAGTCACTACAGCCGAGGAACCCGTTATTTGCCCTGAAGATGGTCTACACCGTAGGCCGAAACGTTGGTACTATTAAAAATAAGTTCTTGTTATTATTGTGTTATCATTGACTGCACCCCCTGACCAATTCAATCCTTTATTATTAATATTTATCAATTAAGTTTAGCTGTCAGAGTGCGAAAAGCAAACTGATTCAACAAAAACTTTTTGGACGTATTAAATATTTTTTTAGCCAACTCTAATGCGATTCGTCATGGCTGTCCAGGAGAAACAGGTGTTAACATTAAAATACACCTTACGATTGTTTATAAAAAAAAACGTTTTTTTTATTTTATTGAGGCTAAAAATACTTCCAAAATTATTTCAATTAATATTTTCATTGGAACCAAGGGTTTATAAAATACCCCTCCCCCCAAAAACAAAAAACAAACGCAATTCGTGAACATTCAAACCCTCAAAAAGAAAATACAGAAATTGAATAGCTAATGGAATGATTCTAATTAAAGTTGGAGTATCGAATCATCTCATTAACTCTTAGAGTTAGCAGGTCTCCAGGTCCGCAGGTAACTCTTAGAGTTAGCAGGTCTCCAGGTCCGCAGGTAACTCTTAGAGTTAGCAGGTCTCCAGGTCTGCAGGTAACTCTTAGAGTTAGCAGGTCTCCGGTATAATATGAGCTGTATAAATCATTACTTCTTACTTATTATAAATTCTTTCCTAACAATATGGTCGTGTTAACCCCATACGGTAATAGAAGCTAGAGATGTTTGAATTGAATATTCCTTTCCCTATCCTGATCTCCTGGACGGCAGTATTGTAACCTGAGAAGATATAGTTAAACAGCCCAATGTCAAAACATTCGAGGTGGATCTTTGACGGACGTTAGACGATCTTTGTGCCAAATACTATTGTTCCATCCTGTTTTTGGAAGCTTCGTAATAAATAATGTTTAAATATGTTCTCCATTGAGGGGGTTCTATCGTTCGCCCATGAAGCAATTGTCAATGGGCAAGGTTCATCAAAAATAATTTCACGGTACATGAGATTTCATCCGTAAGATTAGCACCAGAAAAAGGCAAGAAGTATAAGATAAATTCTCAACATCTCTTTATCGTTTTCGGGTCGTCCATGACGCCATCATAACAGAAGAGATTGCAACAGTGGAAAATGTGTGCAGGGAATTTCTGCGAAGATCATGTGCCCCATTCACATGACCATAAAGAGGAGAAACTGTATGGCCAATATCTAGAGAGTTGCTTTCGAATGTTCTTACTCACATAAAGGACGTAGGCAAGGGAGATTGCCTCGTGTCTCTGTTTTTGAATTGTCCCTTTGGTGTGCCAATAACAGAACCTAAGCACGAATCGGAGCTAAGATATTCAATTGGCTTAAATTGAGCCTTATCTTAAAATAAGAAGCAGAAGAATAAAACGATGGCTTGTAAAATATTCTACGAATTTGGAAGAATACTTACGTCATTTTAAAAGCTAGTGAAAAGTGAAGTATTGGCATCAATATCTGCACAATATATCAAATATTAATTGCACTCTAATACACCACCTGTTTAATTAAGCTTTCCCAAAATAATTAACACATAACTAATTTAGTAATATACTATTTGATTAATAACAAAATAATTATAAATCATTATAAAAGAGGCCAAAAAATAAACCTGAACTATTGTAACCTGAGGAGGGTATTGGGTTTATGGTTCATGGTGAATACTGCACTTCTTGTAGGAGAACGGTTGTGCAGGTAAATGAATTGGCCGACATTACTCTCAATACCATTTTAGGGACACGTTTTATAGAGGCTGGCTGAGCTCCAGGAGGGTCCCTAGAACCCAAACTTACGTCTGTTAACAGAATAAATTGTTTATCAATCGCAATGGGTTTAGAACTCGGGGTTAAGACATCAGTAACTCAACGAGTTTCTGTGAGGGCGTGGGGAAATGTAACCGTAATAAAACTCAAGATTTTGAGAAGATAACAAATATGGTTTGTTACAATATATTCATTCATTGAAGATCTGAAGAAATGGCAAATTAAATAAAAACTTTAATCAAGTATAAGATCTGTACTTTTCCATAATATTATGACTTGCAATCTCAAGGCCTATTTAATTTATTTATTTTACCAGATTTAAGAACAACTTACTCATATACATGACAGTCATTGGACAGATCTGGACGTACGGAATAGAGCTGTGAGGAGCCACTAAGCCATCCAATTCCTCTCGTATTCATTCCTTACAATCCAAAATCCTTAATGCTCCTTACTTTGTTACGAACAAAGTAATCCATAATGACCTTAATGTCCCATCTGTTGCTGATTTGGCCTTAATATGTTGGGGGTCCATTCATATCACATGGATACGACCTCAACAGACGACAGGCGTTGCTCTGATAAGAGTAGGAAATTGACTGGCTTTTCTAACAAGGCTGTGCTGTGACTATTTAATTGTGTACAGTGTGCAGTGTGTAGTGTGTAGTGCTACTAGGGGAGGTGATTTGTCTATTAGGAAGTGGACAGGCAGTGATCCTGCTGGGCTAATCCCTCATGATACACCTCTACCGGACTCTGAAGATGAGGCCCCCTCCAGAAAAGTAAAGACAGGGAAGAAATCGGTTGTCATTTTGGTACCTTGTAGAAAAGATGCGTATTCTACACTAGGGCGAACTGTCATGCTGTTAGTCATTAGTTTGGATATGTTTTGGTTTTTACTGATCTGCTTAGATCTCTTTTCTTCCATCCTTTTAGTCACTATTTCTTCTAATTTTTTTCTATGGAGGTATTTTCTATTAGAAGCGACGTGCGCTTACTCGCTATTCGATTATTTTGTTTGAGTTCACCTAGTCGCGGACATTCAGAAGTGAGCCGCTGCATCTTACACATTTTACGGTGCGGTTGCAGTAGTGTTTTATGTGCCCAAAGTGCTGACATTTATGGCACTGGGGCGGTAGGATATCGCTTCTTGGGATTTGCCCTGAAGATGGGCTACAACGTAAGTCGAAACGATGGCACAATTAATACAAAATATATATTTATAATTTTAATTGTTAACATTAATTTAAAATAAATTACAAATTAAAAGAAAATAAGACACTTTTATATGAAAAGAAAATTTAATTATAATAAAATTTAAAAAGTAATAAAATCAATAACTAATAAAATAATGACGATGATAAGTATCAGTAGAGAGAGATTAATTGGTAAGAACACATTTAAAATTCATTAGAAACTGAAAGGGGTAAATTCCAGTCGCTTGTCGGAGCTGACACACACTTTTTTTGATGACAAACTACATTTCCACTCAAACCCACTAGTTTCAAACCTAGCAACCTCTTCAATTCCTGATAATCCTCCGAGACTTCTGAAAAGAAGATGGCCTCGTGATCTTCTAAGATGAACTTGCTATTTTGAGTACTACCACTGGGTAGTTTCTCTACTTTTCTTTTCATGTCAATGTTTACATTTATTCCATTTACGTGTTGTATTAGTATAATACAGTTGTAAATTTCATTGAATAAAAAAAAAAATTTAATTGAGTGGTGTGATTACAGCTTGGACAGACCTGTCAGGCTCCCCCCCTGCAAACCCCCCCTCCCCCCCCCTCCCGCGACAGCCCTGAAGAAGACCTGCAAAGTTCGAAACGTTGGCTACTGAGTAAATATTTCTTGATATTCATAGAAATTTATTGACCTCTATAGGGACCATTTTCTCCCACAAAAAAATTTAATGTATAAATATTTACTTTATTTATTTACCAGACATATCGATGGGCATGAAGTTATTGCGAGAAGTTTTAAAAAATAAATCCATACATCAGCGGTTGCTAGGGAGATAATTTAGTTATTAATTGGCATATAATGTCATCCCGAACTATTCGCAATAATCAAATATATTTATTAACAAATCACTGAATAAAAATAACGTTTTGAATTAGTAATTAGAAATATAGTTATATTCTCGAAAATCATGAGGGGGGGGTACACTATAATATTACAGAACTATATAAGAACCTGAGAACTAAAGTACTCATATAAAGCTTATATAAAACCGTTATGGAATCTTTAATAGGCTCAAGTCGTGTAAAAAACGTATAAATGTGTGACGATTTAAGACTAATTGCGTTTTAGAATATTTTTACGACTACCGTAAAATATTAAAACTAATTTTTCAGTCAAAGTTCATAGAAAATAGGCTTTTTCGTTACCATAAGGCGCCTTTCACACTTAAAAGGTTTGGTTGGGTTCGGTGCTTATTCGATTCGTGAATGAAAACTCTTCACACACACTCGGTTAGTATCAGGTTTCACAACCGAATCAACGAATACGCAGTCGCCCACTATGTCCACAATGCTCACTATGGAGAAAAGACAAATTATTGCTATGTTGTTTCTCTATGGAAGAAACAAAAAACGAAAGATGAATAATCGACTTCTGGGTGCACCCTCACCTCACCAAAAGGGTGGAGTTTGGTGCACAATTTTTTGGAATTACTTCAGGATCAATATCGCCCATTTTTCATTAAATAACATAATTTAAAATAAGAAAATGAAAATGAAATAATATTTTCGCTTACCGAAAATGTAACCGAACCGAAACTAAACCGTATATGTCTGAACGACCAATCGTTTTTGTGAACCCTGGACCCAAATAGAAACCGAACGAAACCGATTCGTGTCGAGGGTGCTTTCGATTCTATCAGTTCTCTGTTAGATACCGAACACACACCGTATCGCCGTTTCACATTTGTCAGGCGGCTACCGAAAACGAATCGAATACGCACCGAACCGAACCAAACGTATGTTCAAATATAGAAAAAAGCTTAAATAAGCAATGCGGTATCCTCTCACGAACAATACAAAATGCAGAATAATAGAACAAATCAAAATTATATTGTTGTTTTCATCTTCACTTCTTCATCGCTATTCCCATTTACAGTGAACTATTTGAATTGAAAGATAAGCTTACAGAAGGAGAAGGAAATATTTTAATCTTCTGAGATGGTTGTGGTCTGCTTTCACTTAATAATTTATCGGAAGCCGATAAACCTTGTTGACTCTATGCGTGGAAATTTACCATCTTAAGTCAATAATTAGCAAGCTTGTGTAATTAGCTTCGGCGTCCTAGCTATTAAAGTATTTAAGAAGGTGGTTGATAATGAATGCCACTCATGTGGTTTATTATCAGAGTATGTAAAAATCATGCGGCTCTTTCATTTTTAACCTCTAATGAGAGCGCTAATCATTGGGAAAAAACAAGAAATATTTCTCTCTTTAGTGCTACTATGCGAAAACCTACTTGTTCGAAGAGGTAGAAAGAGATTTACAGGAGATGAGGATTACTAACGAGGATGTTCCGGAAAGCAAACATCTCAGGATGAAACTGGATACTCGCGTCGGTTTTCAAGAAAAAGCCAAAGCTGAAGACTGGAAAGAAATCAACAGTTGGCCAATAGATTTTTAAAAAAACCTTAGCGAACCCGAAGGCTTTATACCGATATCTCGAATCTCTGCTTCCAACCTTCTGCCCACGGGCCACTACCCAATCCCAAAACCGCCAGATCACTCTTTACACATCTTCCCGCCTACGCCTCGGCCTACCCCTCAGGCACGTCCTAGTCGGCACATCGCAGAAGCTAAATTCTATCTCCAAAATAGACTTGTAAGTAAAAATGTTACTTATTCCTGTCCCTCACCGTGCCCAACCTCCGCCTCCGAGGTAAGGCACTTCAAAGATTTGTACTCGATCTGGAATTGACTGCTTGCTTCAATTTAATAACTGATTTAGTCAGTTTATACATTGGGATTCTTTTAAAAAATATGTATCATATTTTCGTAGGCAGTATAAAGAAATAAAATAGAAACTGTCTTTTCCACTCACACACAGCCGTAGTTCGAAGGGTAACATGTCCGGGACGGTAGTGGGCAGTCCCTAGGACTGTCCTGGAATACCAGAAAGAACCGCATTTCGGTTCTCCAGCTGTAGTCTCTGTGGAGAAACCGCCCTGTGGTCTAATACCATTTTACTCCCTCACTTAAAAAACAGTTGAGCTTCGATAAATACGAATTCGAAGAGTGAGCATCGATAGGTAACGCCTTCGATAAACTCTTATTTTTCTACGTGAAATTCTAAAAGTTTTTTTTTTTTCTTTCGCGCTCTTTATCCTGTTTAATTAATTTACAGTAATTTCACATTTGACTTGAACCTGCAAGCTTTTGGATTTCAGACGTAAAGAACTTAACCTTGACCGCGAAAAGCTCCATTGTCCCTGGACGAAGGCTATATTAAATCAACTGTTGTTCAGGTCAGTGAGCCAAGACATTGAGGGATGCATATCGATCAGGCACTGTCTGCAGTATAGTATAGGTCAGGGGTTGGCAACCTTTTGAGTCGGAAGAGCCAAAATTTACAATTTCAAAGTTTTTAAAAAGCCACAAAAATTGTCTTGCCAACAATAAATAGTACTCGCGTAAATAAAGTTGTTTAATAAAATAAAATAATGTATTTATTCATAAGAAAAAATCACAATAAATTCGATAACATATGTATATATACATATATATATGGCATTATAAGATAATTAATTATTATTTAAGTAAAAGATTAACACAATTAAACATTTACTTTTAGCATTCTATCTTGTACTGTTTAAGCGGATTGTGGCAAATCTTGGATTATTTTCAAGATTTCTATTTTGTTTTTGAAATCACGAAACAGGTCTTCAGATGCACGTATGAAGCAATCTTTGGCATACACACCATCTGTGAATGGTTTATTTTTTTTTTTTTAATTTCGAGTGATACCCCGAAGCTTACCAGATTAACAGTACAAATAATTAAAACCGAATTAGAAACATCCGACAGACTAACGATAGTGAACACGAGGGAGGGGTGCGCTGAAAAGCGCGTGCAAGTGGCTGAGAGATAGAATCGGTGCCTAATCCTCGTTAATCGATTCAAAACGATTTTTAAATGTTTTATTGTTTGTTTTTTTATAAAATGAATAATCTTTGCGCATGGAACTAAAGCTCGCGAGCCGCAGGTTGCCGACCCCTGATATAGGTGTTTCATGCTCTGTGAATCGTGATCCTATGAATGGATCAAGGCCTTATTAATCGCTATTATATTTATTTATGTTAGTACCGTGAGAATATTTCAGTTACTAATATAAATAGTTTGTAGGATCTACAACGTCTCAATAGAATTACTTGAAACGCCACACATATAATGTATATATTAGCTTGGAGGAAAAAAAAATCCATTATTTTTCCGTGAAATTCAAAACTTTATTTAAGATGTTTCGGATTGTCCGATTTGGGCCACTTATGCACCTTTTGTTGTATAATTTGTTGGCATTTTAAAGGTAGCCATTCATAATGTCTGTCTCATAGAAGTCTTGGCCCTTATTGGAAAACTCTAGTAATCGATTTTCAAAATCTTCTCTTGATCCCAATTTCTTATCACTTAGGAAGTTTTGCAATGCAAGAAAAAGGTGGTAATCGCTTGGTGACAGGTCCGGACTATATGGTGGATGCATTAAAACTTCCCAACCAAGCTCCCGGAGTTTCTGGCGAGTCATTACAGTCGTATGTGGCCTTGCGTTGTCCTGATGGAACACAACACCTCTTCTGTTGGCCAATTCTGACCGTTCCTGGTCAATCACTCACTTCAAACGGCCCAGTTGTTGACAGTAGAGATCTGAATTTAGTATTCGGCCATACGGAAGCAACTCATAATAAATGATTCCTTTCAAGTCCCACCAAATACACAAAAGTAGAACCTTCCTGGCCGTTAGTCCTGGTTCGGCCACCGTTTGAGCTGCTTCACCACGCTTTGATCATTTTCGCACAATATTGTTGTATGTGACCCATTTCTCATCCCCCGTCACCATCCGTTTAAGAAATCGGTCGATTTCATTCCGTTTGGACATGGCTTCGCAGATGGAAATTCGATCCATCATGTTTTTTGGATTTAATTCTTGTGGGACCCAAACATCGAACTTCTTTTTAAATCCAGCTTTGCGAAAGTTGTTTAAAACTTCTTTTATTTCTGTGATTTTATCGACATTTTCGACGACGGGCCTGTCTGTGCGAAGTGCATCTTAAAGATCAAAAAAGTTTGAACGGAATCGACGAAACCAAAATTGCACATAATTAGCTGTTACAGTCACGGTATCGGCACTATAAACACCATTCACAATCTCAGCGGTATGTCTGGCTTGCATTTTCGCCTTTATCAAAGAAAAACTGTAATGAATTTTCCCTTTGTTGACTTTTAACATCCTACAACTCCCTAAATATTTTTACCAGACTCCCTAAATATTTTTACCAGGAATTATGTGATTACATAAAATATTATTCTAAGGAATACCTCCTTTATTCAAAGATTAAATTAATACCGAACTAAGAAACAGCTAAACATTATTATATAGAGGTATAAAGAAATTCTTTAAATAATAAATACAGAAATGAATAATTAATAAGGATCAACGAAAATTTTGATTAAAACACACTGTTTTTATAGCTTTTCTTTTAAATTGATCTTGAAATATAACGGAATCGTTATTTACTATGTACGATAATAATAATAAGGCTTATTGTACCCGAAGGCTCGATGCCGATACCCCCCCCCCCCCCAATCTCTGCTTACAAACATTCGTCCAGGGCCAATCCAACCCCAACCCAAATGCCAGACTTATGTACGTTAGTCACCCTAAATACCAAAAACCTTTTTTCATTTTTATAGTACAATATATTGTACAATAATATTGAAATAGTAAATAATTGAGGATAATGTAAATAAAGAAAATGTTTACAAACTTTTTTTTTATGCTATGCATTATTTAAGGAAGCCATATTCTAATAATAATGGCCATAAGAAACCAAAACAAGCTATCACTAAAATTATAAACCTCTCCATTAGTTGAAATTTAAAACTTTATATTGAATACATCAAGTAAATATAATTTCCGGAGATAAGGGCAAGTAGAGAAACTACCCAGTGGTAGTACTAAATAAAAAGTTCAACTTAGAAGGTCACGAGGCCGTCTTCTTTTCAGACCCCTCGGAGGATTACCAGGAATTGAATAGGTTGCTTGGTTTGAAACTAGTGGGTTTGAGTAGAAATGAAGTTTGTCTTGAAAAGATTGATATCGGATTCGGGCCAAATCAGCAACAAATGGGATATTAAGGTCATTATGGATTACTTTATTCGTAACAAAGTAAGGAGCATTGAGGATTTTACGAACGATTTTGGATTGTAAGGATTGAATACGAAAGGAATTCGATGGCTCACTGGAGCCCCAAAGCTCCACTCCGAAAGTCCAGATGGGTCTAATGATTGTCATGTATATGAGCCTTTTGAAATTAATTGAGAGCTTAGAGCGTTTGTCTAGTAAATGTTGAAGTAACCTGAAACGGTCGTTTCTTGTCGTTTCAGTCTGGTATGGGGATTCCAAGTTAAGTGCTGTCAAGTCCTTAATACAGGACCTGTTCTACAGGAATCATAGGATATTATTTAATGATACGGGAGGACAGGATCGTAAAATAAGGCATTCCCCAATGGCAAATAAAAGCTTTTAGTGTAACCGAATTGTTTAATTTGTTCTTAGTGTATTTAATTATTGTTTATTTATTAAACAACCTGTTTAGATGATATTAATATTCTCTCCCTTATTGGTTTAATTATTCCATAACCACTTGGCGATTTAAAGGACAAAAATTATGGTAAGATAAAAATTTCCCAGATTTTGATATTTTACATATATAATTTTTCTTTAATGATATAGGGGGTTTATAAGTTTGGTGAGAGGATAGAAAAAATAGTATACTATTGTTCAATAACATAAAACATTTTCCTTTGTATAAACATTAATAACACTAATCCAGAAAATATTCCATTTCCTGGATTAAACCTCACATTTAAACATAATCCTTCGGAACATCCTACAATATCCCTACACTTGCCCACAGGACAATGAATATACTCCTCCATCGAACGCAGAGATAGATCGCCATATGCCGGACACACCCACGTCCAGCTTAGCCTCTTCAATCAGCTGCCAATCTGCAGGGGCTTTTATATTACCCTGCTCCAACATCCATGTCTATATCCACCATGTACGAGTATATCCTCGTCTCCGGAGGATGAGTCCAGGGTAATATTAAAGCTTTGGTCTCTAGATTATCTTTATTTACAATAAATATCATTTCAATACCAGAGAGTTGTCTCACTTTCAAAATCAACGGCTCATATGGCGTGCACAATATGCTCGACATAGTTAGGGGGCTGGATATTGCTCATAATATTTTTGAATGAACAGATCTAATCCTGTCATTGGCAAGAAATAAATTCTAAATTAATTAATATAAATATTTTGTGGGTAACGACCTTAAATAATTACTCAATAGCTTATATATGTATAAGACAGTGTAGTCCCTTAATAACAGGACATTTGGCTAAACTTCTAGTTGGCTTCCTTCAAAATTGAGGACTACATTTATAATGTTATCTACTCGACTGGTTTTAATGTTATAGATAGTTGTTAGAAGTTGGCGCCAGTGAACAACGAACTCAGGCCTTGTAGTTGTGCCCAGGACACGTTACACCTCCTCGCTACTACATCACGTGCCAGGGATCTTGCAAAGCCTCTATGATATGGGGAAGGCTCAGGTGCCTGTTGACCTCATGTCTCACTATGTCATCATTAAGAAAATTTTGGAATTATGCACGTAATAACATGCTTTTACTGTAAGTACAATACTTTTTTGCTTAGAAAAATATTAAAAAAATTAATGCGGTTAATATACATTTTAAAACTTCCCTTACTTATGTTTTCTACTTTCCATGTTCAGTTTATTTTCACCTGTTATACTCTAGATTTATATCTTTACTTTCCACTTTGCTTTTTCCGGTATTTACTCTTTAACATCATTTTTGTCACATTTTCTTTCATTTTACTTATGTAAACTCTGTAGGAGTCTATTATCTTACATTTTATAGTTTTTATATATTCTACTATCTTTTCCATAATTTTACATCTCACCTCTGATGTTTATACTTTTTCTTTTTATAAACTTTCTGTTTACTTCCTTCTTTTACCTTTGTAAATTTTCACATCACCACCTTTCAGTACATTTTCTCTGTAATATCTTTGTTCATATATATCACTCACTTTTTTGTTCTATATTTCTATTACTCTACATATATATTTTTGTATATTACCATATATTTGGTACTGCAATGTTTTTTTTATAGTTTTGTTGTTTTTTGACCACAAAGTGGGTCGAAACGTCGGCACATAATAAATAAGTACCCACTTATTTAGTCTTTTATTTGACTGCACACCGAAATATTTCCTACCTTACTAAAAAAATTAATATTTATAAAACTAAGTCAATTATTGAAAAAAGAAGTTTTAATTAATTTATAAATAAAGAAGTAATATAAAATATATAATTGAAAACTCATAGACCTGCACGAACGATGTGAGCTATTTAACTCGGCTGGGAGGTTCCATCAAAAATCTTTCCGCATCCTCGAACGGCGAGACTAAACAAATTACCACGAACGAATCACGTACTCGTGTAAATATGCATGTATGATTTAAATAGTAGCAGTTAGGTTTGATATCGATCTTACAAATTCAAAGATAAAATCTTAGGGGATCGAATCGGCCCTTCAAGAGAATTCTCTAAACATACAATGAAAAAAACTTGCATTTACTTCGATAATTTGTTTGTAGGTGTTCAAAGCTCTGAATCACTATTTTTAGTAGCATCTGGGAAAAAAACAAAAGATCGTCGGTAATTTTTTTTTTCACAGGAGTTTCCACAATAGTGGGATTCCTTAACCTGGTGAATGGATGGCTTCCTTCCATAATGTCCTATCCAAGGTCCATTCTTCCCGTAGACCATGACCCGTCATGGATTCCTCCACTTCGTTAGTCCAGGTCTTCCTCGTCTTCTTGTTCCCCTAATTTTCCATTGGTGGACTACTTTAGGTAGTCTTCCTTCAGGTGGTCGGTTATAATTTGCAAATAGATTTGAGAAAATTCATTACACAATTAAAAGCTTATAACATAATGTCAGTTTTCTTTTACCTTATGAAGAAATATTTGAGGAAGTAGGAACCGCAAATTGCAAGTTGGTAATCCCATACAAATTGCAAGTTGGTAATCCCAAACAAATTGAAAAGTGCAAATAAAATTGTATTTAGAATAATATTAGTAGTAAATTAGTTTTTGAATTTTATGAATTGCCTAAATTCTTAATCCCAGGCAATTTAAATTGTTTGTCTTTTCATTTATACTTCATGTTAAAATATTTTATTCTTAATAGCCAACTTCCAAGATTTTTATTACATATCTAAAACATATCTGAGGAGTTTTAAATGCACATAAAACTGAGATCTAAATATAAAAGTGCGATTCATTAGTTGTAATTCAAAGTAACTTTAATATATGTTCCATTTATTTAATTTTGTTTTGTAAATATTCATTTGCGGGTTCATTTGAAGTTTCGAATAAAATATATATCCAGATATACCATGATAAAAAATATGATAATTGTGAAATATATTCTCTGTGATCCAGGTGAATGTCCTGATTCAGAATTGATTTGTATGATATATAAATAATACGTAGGGTTTATTTCCAAAGCACCTACTCAATATTGTAGTAGCGCGGGGTCTACTGTGGTGTAGTGGTTAACATAATTACCTTCTATGCCCAAGTTTACGGGTTCGCAGCCCGGTAGGTGTAGTTAAAAATTCCTTGGTTGTGCCGACCTTAAATGTTGTGCCCCAATCCTCTACGGTGTCTTGCGATGGGCCAGAAATCACCAACTGTTACTGTTTTACTGATACTCAAAAGTCACAGGTCGACCTGTGATTACAAATTCATCAGTAACAGTTCTTCACATTTCGGAACTGAGATATTTATATTGTTTCTGTTCAATAATTGCATTTTGTATTTAAAAATATGTTTGATTATTCGAATAATAAAAATCTTTATTGGAGGATCTATATTGGAGGATTTAATTTTTCTTCTATCGTTTACCCATAAAATTCTATGATACTTCTCTTCATCATCTTGTAACAACTTAACCATTGAAGCAAAATTTACGTTATATAGGATATTAAAAATAATTCCATCTGTATGTACATTGATAGGATTATGGTGAATTATACACGTGTCAAAGTAATTATTATCCTTGTAATGTGTATTCTGTGATCGTTATATTCAAGATGTGGAATTAAGTACGGAGACGCATTTCGACAGATTCACGAATCGCAGTTCGGAAATCACAGTAACCGTTGGAGCCGTTAATGAAAAGTAGATTTACTTTTTAGAAATCCCGATCCTAACTATACCTTGATAAACGAAATTCAGGACTTCCACTGTAGCATGGTGCGGCTAACATCAGCAGCAGAAATACATAAACAAAACAAAACTAGATTGACTATTGACTGTGGACTAGGTTTATAAATATAATATATGAGCTAGCATACAGTGACTACTATACTCTCATACAGTGACTACTATACTCTCATACAGTGAGTACTATACTCTCATACAGTGAGTACTATACTCTCATACAGTGACTACTATAGTCTCATACAGTGACTACTATACTCTCATACAGTGACTACTCTCAGCATTTCGTACATTTAGCTCTTAATTAGCTATACTTTTCTTCGTCCTCTTCGCTTATGTCTTATAATAATTTAGTTCTGATATATATATATATAGGTACTTATAAAAGAAAAAGGCTGCAGTCTGCCCATAAGGAAGTAATTTCATAATTCCCTGGGAGAGCGAGGGGGAGGGGAGCGGGGTAAACCTAATGGCAGAGCGGTGAGTTGCCGTACCGAAGGTCCCGAGTTCAGATCCAGCTATGAGTAGATAATTTATTAAATCTGTCTTCATCCGGAGATGGTCACTGTCAAATCTAGAGATCGTTTTGGGCTCACCCAGCCCTACAAACGGGATACCCTTATTAGGGGGAATAATCAGGAAATCTAACATTCCTCGTAATGTGCTGAACAAAAATTCACACTTAAGTTACACATTCACCTAATTCGAAATATTACACAGCCAGTAAAGTGTGCCCTAATGCAAGATTCGGATATGTAACAATAGAACTATAATATTCAACTAAACCAGAGGTTTCGAGAACAATAGCCGAAGCTATTACCCGTCGGTTAACTCAAAGAGGATCTATTTTATCAGCGTTAATTTTAGAAGGGAGGTAGGGGGTAATACCTGTAATCAGCGGGGGTGCATACATCGTTAATTGGCACAGTTAGTCCAAGCCCCGGAGGTGCTACAAGGGATTGGAACAGAGGACGTGCTGGAGGAATAGAGTAGATTGGTTTCTGTAGGCTGTATTTCAACAGGCGATAAGATTCTGGCTTCTCTATTAGTTAGGCTGTGGCATAGGAGAGTCGAGATCTAGTGCGATATCACGATTAATTATCTAGGATTTAAGTTTAATGTCAGCTCTGTGTATAATTGTGTTAAAACCAACGTAAATGTACAAAACCGTAATAATCAAATTCTGATAAAAAGACCTACACAGAAAAAATTATCCTTACAACATTTACAAACACCTTTTTTGCTGATAATAACAATTACATTTAGTGACGCGTAAATAACCAGCATAACATGAACATCATCTTGAATAGAATGAAATAAAGAAAATTTTATTTTGGAACGAACCGCTTTAAAAATAAACAAATAAAGGTATTGGTTTCAGAACATTATAGAGACTGTACTGTTCATAAGCCTAACTGCAATGCAGGGCGAGGATCAACCGCCATGTTTACCCAAACTAAGGGTACCCACTTATTAAAAGCTGGCTGATTCTCTGCTGTTTACATAGTACAAATAATTTCCAACCAAAGCCGGTTTTGAACGAGAACAATCAGATCAGAACTCAAACACTGACTTGTCCCGCTACCGTTTAAAAATAACAATGAAGAAAATCGTATCCGTCCGTTGAACAATAACTCAATTATGAAATATATAATCATTTAAATTGCGTTTAAATTATATGAACTTAAATTGCGTTTAAATTATATGAATTTAAACTGTCAAGAAAGAAAGTAAGAAACAAAAAAATATATAGATAAGACCTCAGCATGAGGTGCCCCTATGTTCGAAAAACGAACAAATTTTTTTTCAATATAAAATAAAGCTTACACTATAATGATGTAGGAATAGGAGTGTTTTAGATGTGATTTAGGGAAGGGGAACGATGCAGTCTAGATTTAGATTGGAAAGGAACCTAGCGGATAGATTGAGGAGATAGCAGCGGGGGTTGAACTGGGAGATCTTGTAGGCCTTGAAAGGGCAAAGGTTATTAGCTACAAATGGCGAAGGAATCTGCCCAGAATGATGGAGGTGATGATCAATAACTGTGTGCTTAGTGGAATGGATGTATGGATAATCTCTCTCTCACTCTCTCTCTCTCTCTCTCTCTCTCTCTCTCTCTCTCTCTCTCTCTCTCTCTATCTATCTATCTATCTATCTATCTATCTATCTATCTATCTATCTATCTATCTATCTATCTATCTATCTATCTATCTATCTATCTATCTATCTATCTATCTATCTATCTATCTATCTATCTATCTATCTATCTATCTATCTATCTATCTATCTATCTATCTATCTATCTATCTATCTATCTATCTATCTATCTATCTATCTATCTATCTATCTATCTATCTATCTATCTATCTATCTATCTATCTATCTATCTATCTATCTATCTATCTATCTATCTATCTATCTATATATATATATATATATATATATATATATATATATATATATATATATATATATATATATATATATATATATATATATATATATATATAGATACATATATTAAACGTCTTTCATTTAAATGGAGCTGATACGGTTACCATAGTAACAGATGTGAGAGAAGAACCTGTGAGGTTATTCTGATTGGTGTGTTGTTTTTTAGTTTAAAGAAAACAGTTTTACAAAACTACAAATGACAAATAGTGTTCAAGTGTTAGCTTTAAATTTCGTTCCTTTTTTTACAGGTAAGACTCTATAGTATAATGAGTTTGTAAAACAGTTTCAGGAAATTATTTTTATAATAAAAATAAATTTTTGTTAATCTATTTTTTACAGAGAGAAACTGAGTTTAGTTTTATTCCGAAATACACTAAATTCATTATTTCAATCGATCAACATTTTAAAATAGAATGTAAAGCCGACATTTCAACACTAGTTTCTTGAAATTAACAAACAACACAGAAATCAGAATAACCTTCCCGGTTCTTTTCTCACAGATGTTACCATGGCAACCGTATCAGTTGCATTTAAGTGAGGGACGTTTAGCGTACGTCTTTTACGTATATTTATGTGTATATACAATGAGTGTATTTAACTAAATTGTATCAAAATACTTTTCTTTTATTGATTGAGTGATCTTCCATATACAATATTAACGAAATAACTGGCTCTTTATAACTCATTTTTATGTTTAATCGAGTATTTTTTTTTTTACTTCATCATCATGCACAAGCCATCCTGTATACTTACAGACGAGGAAGTGATTGATGTTAGGTGGCATTATAATTTAATTAACTTGGAAACTGTGTACGCAAACAATATCATCAACCTCGAACTTCAACAGTACAACCTGATTGCTCGCTCATTCCATGATTATTTCTTAAAACTTAGCGAGGATAAGTAAAAAGGGAATAAGCTGGCTTTTAATTATAAAGTTGCCGAGCTCTAAATGAGTTTTACCAAAGAAGGAACCTCCAAAGTCACCTTTCCGCGGTCCGCTTTATTGAGGTGCTTTTAAACCACTTGCAAGGTACAAAATTACTTGTAAAATCACAAACTTAAATGAATATTAACAGTTTAGAACTTTATTGTCAACGAATAAAATAATTTTATTATCTAGTTTCCAATAACTTCCAATCAGTTTCTAATAACTCACAAAAAAATTGCTTATTTCGCCACAAGACATACATGACCTTTTTTCAAACATTCATTAAAAAGTGACATTATATAAGTTCTCTGTATATTGATTATTAAATTATTTTATAATATATTAAAGTATCTTCATATATATATGTATATTTTAAAGTAATTTATTTTTAAGTTATAATAATATTATTTTAAAAGACCAAAAAAAATCAAATGTGCTTCTTATAAAAGCTTAGATTATTGAAAGCATCATTTAACCTACTTTATCAAAACTCATTTATTCTACTTTATTTGTTTGCTCATTTAACAACGTCCCTTTTATCGGACGATGCTATAGTGGGGGCTCTAAATTTTCCCTATCCAAGTTTAATTAGGATACGGATTTTAACGAGTACCTGTCATCCTAAGGCTGAGGACACCTGATTTACATCCTTTCCGAAGGATAGGATAACCAAGGACTTTAAAAAGTCCTAGGGCCGCCTGCCGGGCTACGAACCCGCGATCTTGGGCCCGGTAGGTTGTTATGCTAACTACTGAAACACGGATCGCCCCTACTTTATTTCAAAAACAAAGGTACTAATTATTTATTTTTAAAAAATTCTTTTTAGCAATTCTGTGTTTATTACATTTAATTAAAATAAATTGGTGTTGGTTAATGTTAATAAAGTTGAAGGGCTGATTGCAACAATGAAACATTTCAATTTATTTCTTCTATTTCCTGTCAGGATGTTAGGTCTGTTGCATGTCATCAGTATGCTTCCAAAAGAAAATAGTAAGCCTGGTTTTTAAAGGAAATGCTTCAGTTACAATTTAGTGTAGTCTTGAATTTATTTTAAACTCACTTACTTCAGTCCCTAATTATTCGAGCTTAAATAATATGTAGCCAGTATCTTTTATGTTCAGAGGTAAAATAGTTAATTCATTCCTAACTAAATTTTATTCTGTTACCAGCTGAATAGTTTCATTCTAAAACTTACATTAACCCTACAACCACCAACTAGCTCTTAAACGAAACCTGTATTTATCCTGTCTTAATATTAAAATCCATTTATATGATATAAATTTAAATATAACATGTAGGAAAGAAATTCGTTGACTGGTAGATACTATAATAGGATGTAAATAGTTGGGGGTGCAGTCAAAAAAACACAACAGCATATAAGTTGAATAAGTTGATCAGAAATAGGTTGGTCAGTTACCTTCTGCACCTAGCAGCCACTCCTATTGGCCCTGAAGATGACCTACACAGTAGGTCGAAACGTCGGCACATATATAATATAATAAGTTTCAACTTATTTGCTGTTGTGTTTTTTTGACTGCACCCCCAACTATTTACATCCTATTAAATATAACATGTATCACAACTTTTGTTAATATAAAAAGAATTTATTAAGATTGGAAGGTCAAATCCTGAATTTTACTGGACTTTATCCCTGGAAGTTTAGTACAATCAGGAGGAAGATAGGTCTTTGTAGTTTAATCTCACCAATAACACAATATTTCACAGATGCGCTTATTCTGTATCAAACTTTTACAGATTTATCATTCTTTGATTTCCATGGCAGTGCACATACATTTCATGAAGTTCAGGAATATACAAGGAGTTGTTTCTTTATTCTAGAAAAAGCCGGTTTTGATGAAAAATCTTTGAACCTAATTTTAGTGAAGAGTATAAATCGAAAAATAAGTCTTGAGAATTACGTAAATGTTGATGAAATTTACTTATAAATGTCAATTTTAGCTGGTCTGGTTTTGCAATCAACCCTTCAATTGTTTTAGAAATACTTTGTTTTTAGTATTGAACTTTTCTTTTTTTTAATGTTTTAAAATTTTACTCCATAGAAAACAGAACAATTTGATATTATTCTATAATTAAAATATTTGTTTTTATCAAATTATGCACAAAGAAAATTTGGTGAATTTATTTTAATGTTTAATTATTCCAGGGTATTTTTTATTTTGACTTTTATTTTATTTTAAGCATAGCAATGATTTTCCCATTAAACAGTATAATATTATAACCTCAGAATGAAATAATTTCTTATAATATAAAATTATAGAAATACACAGCTCCCAGTTGAGTAGGGTCAGCCGCAATACTCGGATCCTTTCAACAACTTTCATAATTTCCTCGAGCTATCGGCTTAACTTTTGGCCAAGAGATTCGTTCAAGATTCAATCGACAGCTCAATATCTTTTGATGACAGGTACAGACATTGATATGAAATGGTTACAATGAATTTAAATAGGTTTTAATTTAAAAATTAGGCCTCATACTCGTCGATAATCACCGCTGATATATAAAAACCGTCCATTAAAACTAAGACAGCTATGAATTCTATGTAATAGCTGACAATTTAACATTAATCGTAAATCTCATTTGTATCGAGTATTCGCCATTAATAACCTAATTTTCAATTAAGACAGATATCACTAGCGGAATCATAAACTTAATTACAATTATTAAATTATTATATTAATAATTATTATAGTTGATTTTCTCCTCGTGATTCAGTTGACAAGGGAAGCTTCTATTACTAAAAATGCCTATGGTCTGATAATTTAGTAAACAACCTCGGACCGAGAATCGGACGGACCTGGGAAGGTGTGGTGGGGGCAATTCCAAAGAAAGTCGAGTCTAAAACACAAAAACAATAACAAATACAAAATTAAGTTCAAGGGTAACCGGGTCGAAACCTAAACAGCAAAAATAAATGCAAGATAATGCAAAGGTATAACTATAAGGGGAAACTACGTTCCGATCAGGACAAAGGGCGAGTGAAGCGAGCGAGGTAGTGGGGGAAAGGCTGTAGCTTCTTAATGGGCGGTGATGCCGACTTCTGCGCAGGTCGTTTACATAATTGTCAGCCTATTAATATCTGAGGGACAGGACTGACAAGAAAACATTTCCATTAACATAGATTAGAAACGATTTTAATTTTCAAGTATAGTATATTCATAAGAAAATAATAACAAAACAAAACCTCATTTGCCATAACAAACATAATAAATAGAAAGTTATACAGTTTTTAGTGATTTTTTTTTAAAATAACCAAGCTTAATAAAGCAATATAATAATAGTTATTCATAAAAACCTTGAATCTGATTCAGTAATCTTGCAGTAAGAACAAAAATATTTTTCAAATTTACCTAATTTCATATTCATGCAAGCGATTTGAGAAATCCTGTGACGACTGTGATAGGAGAAGATTACAGGCCGTTCGAGTTTCCGATATTTCCCGGAAGGCCCTCTCTCATTGGGGGCAGGAAATTGCTCTTCCCTGGACTGGTTTTTCGATTCGAAATTGACTATTTAAACCACATATTAACAGTTTCTATCTGCAACTTTTCTTTCCCATGTGTGCTGCTTTTCTCAATATACAATGTTTGTATTAATCTTCCCAAAATTCTGCTACTGTAATATATAGAACTTGGGCTGAAAGACCGTAATCTGATCTAGAAAGAGGGTGTAGTGAAAATGTTTATTTAAATATCTTGGCAAGATTGTATGGGAAGGTAACAGACTAGAAGATAAAATAAAGACTGCAATCGTGAAGGATAACAAGTTCGTAGCTAAAATACGTTTTTCAAATTGAGATGTGCGCGCCGAAGTCGGAAAATGAAGGTATATAAGACGGTACCTCGTCCAGTTGTGATATCTGGTTGGGGCATCTTGTGAGCCCGCACCAAGTAGCAAGAGAAATTACTGAGGACTTGGAATAGAAACATTCTTATAACATCTTGTATCTAAAAAGCAAGACCATTAGACCATGTACACCGAATGGATATAATAATGCTCCCAAAGCAGGTCTTAGAGGGATGGCCAGATGGAGAAAGAGGAAAAGGCAGGCCTAGATTGAGATGACTGGAGGATGCGGAAGCAGACCTTAGGCACCTAGGGGTAAAAACATGGAGAAGACTCGCGGAAGATAGGTCAGAGTTGAGGAAAATTGTTAAGGAAGCCAAGGTCCTCCGTGGACCACAGCGACAATAAAATATAATAATAATTTTATTCTATACATCAGTGTACTTAACAACATATCATATCACCATAACATTTCAAATTTTTAAAAATTGAAAAAGTGGCAACAAAAAAAAGTGGCACCGAAACCCTCCTGTAATCTTGCCTTTATATGTTTAATGTTTAAATGAAACGAATAGCAAACTATCCTTCTATCTAAAAGTGCATCAGTTCACTTGAAATTTAAAATGCAAATGCATCGAGGAGAAAGTCCCTTTTTTTATAAGGACATTAAAATATATGTAAATACATTGATATAGCAGAGAGACATGACAAGGTAATACCCTAGTGTGGATGAGATGGGTTCCATTGGCGGTCAGTAAGCCAGCTGAGCTGTCCAACCTGTGACGGGATGACAGTCCTATATTGTGGGCTGCGCCGATTTAATAGATTGTCGTCCATTCTTCCTTATTTACTATTTCACCTGTTCTCTCTCGGGGACACCTCACCCTTGATGAAATCAAGAATATTTTACATATATCAGCCATGTTTATGAATCTGTGGATGGCCATATTTATTTGACACCTGACGGTTTTATCATCGAAAGTCCCTCCGATCTTCCTTCCTCCCACACTACTACCCCTTCAAACCAATTCAAATTTCAAAAAAAATATCGACAAATTCGGAAATATCGTGTTTTTTAGATGAGATTAATATTTAGTTTACGAAGCAGTTAACGATGTTAATAATAATTGTATCATAATATCAGGTAGTTGTGATGAGGTTGGTTGGTCTTTATAACCTTTCAAGACCCAAAAAACCTAACTCATGATCCTGCGACGATAAAAAAAGAGCAACAAAGAAGAAATTATAAGCGAATGGGTTTCATAATTACAACAATAAATTTAGAAATAACCTTTTTTAATCCATTCATCACGTATTTTTTTCTGGTTTCGACCGTGTTATTAAGTTCTTTGGCGACATTTCGCTGGCCATACTGCTAGGCTTCCTCAGGGCTTAATCTGAGACTGAAAATGTTCTTTTATACTTCGGTATTTATAGCTTTCCGGGGGCGGAGCCTATTCCTCCAGTGATCTGATTAGCTGAGTTCCAACCGAGTGGTCCCTGATTGGGTGGGGATCGGCTGGCTGACTTCTGATTGGTTTGTCTTTTCTATGAGGTTTTTTGGTTTCCTCTTGAGCCACAATTTGCTTAATTTATATCTATCTCTCTTGAAATTTTCGGGGTACTTAACTATTTCGATCGGTTCTAATATATTTCTATCTGTCGTGTTATTGCACTTTTTAACCTAATTTTGTCAAACTCAATGGTGGTATTTCCTTACTAATTAATTGGAGTTTAGCCAATTTTGAATGTCAAATCTCACCACCGACTTCCTCTTTGAGATTGTAAAGACTGAGTACCAAGGTTTACTTCTATTTAAATAAGTTTGCATTTGCTGAGAAGGCACAAATACTCCTAATCCCTGTGAATAAGTTCTTTCAGTGGATGACGAGAGTTCAGTTGGTATATGAATAAGACCCTAACACGACATCGTTTACTCCCTCATATCGCTATGTCCACTTGAACCAATTCAATGAGACGATTTTCCACCTTCATCCATCACCATTCTAATTCCTACGCCGGATGATCAGATGACATGTATTTCAATCCTTTAAAGGCACTCAGAGTGCCTGAATTAGTAATTTATTAACTCTCAATGTTATTCACAACAAAATATGAATGCGAAACTGTGGATAGCTACAGGCTGAAGACTGGGGCCGAGAGAAGAGAATTGCCCGAACAAAATAACAAAACAACTAAAATCCATCTGAATTATGTATCATATTTATTTACCTTTTGGAAGTTGTTGGTGGAATATTATTCAAAATAGGCGCCCCATAAAGGAGTGCCGGTCTTATAAAGGCCTTATAGATCATTAGTTTGAGGCGGAGTGATAACTTCGGTGAGGTTAAAAGGTGATTAAGTCTGTAAGATTTTGTTCTAGCCAACCTGATCTTCTTATTACAAAGCTGGGATAACGTCAAGTGCCGGTCGAGGGTAACACCGAGATACGTTATCCTGTCGGCTTGTGTGCTTAATCTGAGACTGAAAATGTTCTATATACTTCGGGATTTGTAGCTTTCCGGAAACGTGGAAGGGGTCTATTCTTCCAGTAATCGGACTGGCCGAGTTCCGAGCAGGACGATAATGGTTCACGGCATAATAATAATAATACATTTGTTAAATATAATGAAAGATATATATATAATGCCACGAGGCAAAGGCGAGTAGGGGAACACCACTTTTGGAAGAATTCGAATAACAAATTCAACTTAAAAGATCACGAGCCCACCCTTTTTACAGAGAGCTCAGAGAATTATCAGAAAATGGAGATTTTGCTAGGTCTGAAACAAGTGGGTTTGAGTGCGAATAAAGTTAGTCATGAGAAGATTGATATTGGATTCAGGCCAAATCAGTAACAAATGGGACCTTATGATCATTATTCGGGACTTTTATTGTAACAAGGTGCATTGAGCATTGAGGATTTTACGAAGGATTTTGGATTGTAATGATTGGATACGAGAGGAATTCGATGGCTTAGTGGAGCCCCAAAGCTCTACTCCGGAAGTACAGATGGATCTTGATTTTCATGCTCAACATAAGGGAGTTTGGTCAGTACCGGCATTGCAAGATATGGAATTTTGGATATTGAAAATTGGATATGGGATACCACGATCGTCTTCACTTGCATTATTCAGTAAAAATATCATAAGTAATTTGGTAACGTTTATGTTTTACTGTATTTATTGTGTTTTATGTGGAACTTTTACAAGGTCCAGTAGGGCTTCCAATATTCGCAAATTAATAATATCTTTAAAATTAATAATCCAAACCGGCGAAAAAGTTACACAGGAGCGGCCATATTGTAATTGTTAAAAAACAATGTTGAAGAATATTTTCTCCTTGAAGAGGAATTCCTGGACAGTTACTACTGTATTTAAAGAATTAGAGATTTGGCTGACATTACACCATACTAGAAGAAGAGATCAAAATGGAGCCCTATTAATATTACAACATTGTTTGTAACAACCTCGATTAATCTTACTACGTATTTCGTTGTTAAGCTCGTATCTTCTATACATATTATAAAACAAAGTCCTCGGCCACGTTTGTTCGCGGTAAAATTAACTACTGCGCGGATTTTAAATCGGTTTTCACCAATTGATAGAGTGATTCACCAGGAAGGTTTAGGTATACAATGTGTCGAGGTTTTGTGTAAATGCATTGGAACACCGATGGGTTTCACCGAAGACGCTGCTTTCCTAATACCGTCCAATTATCGAACGTGCAAGATTATAAATTCGTATATAAAGAAATATTTGATTTTGATTTATTTTTATAATTTCTATATAAAAAAGTACATAAGCTAAGATGGGAAGAAAGAAAATCAAGACTCCCGAAGAAGCCTAACCGATGATATTCATGTGGTCCCTAGTGGCCGGTACGTGATAAAAAAAAAACATTACAAAGACAAATTATGTAGGCAGCATAATATGCATTATTAACAAAGCTGGGGTGGGTCGCTAGTATACAATAAAATAAAAATCTTTTTTAAAGGCACATGATTGCTATTTCCCTTTAATTTTGATTATCCAAACTTTTGAATATCCTATATCTATATCTCAAAGCATTAGTTAGGATAATCGGAGTTTTGCTGTCGGTGTTCTGACTTCTTATTACGCTAGTTAGTCCAGATATAATCTATTGAATTGTAAAACAACGTTTACATTAGTTTCAGCAACTGGAATACGCCTCATTAGAAATCATGAATTCTATTGCTAACAATAAGAAAACTTAAAAGGAGCAGTTAAACGATATCAATAAGCTATTCTAGTACAAGATGGGGAGAGTGCCTACCCTTCCAAAGACAAGGCAGAGAAAAGGAAATGCCGCAGAAGACACCGTGAGAGAAATGCACTCAGATGTGTCAGGACTCGGTTACATAAATTACGCTGGGAGGAGCTCTTTTATTCAGGGCTGCTCCTGATCCTTCGCCAGGAGCTTCATCGTTTATTCAGAAGGCGCTTAGCGGGTGGCGCTGTATCCTCGGCGGTGTATTTGTAGAGCTCTACCGTTCGCCTCGTGATCGGTTGCCGGTCTGGTTAGTCGTTAATAAGAAATGGAGATTTGTGTGAGGCTCAGATGACGAATTCATTGGAAAAAAGTCATAGAGTCAGTACTGTAAATTTACTTACCACACCTCTCTAAAATGTTGTAGAGCAGGGAAGATGGTAAAGAATAAAGCAATATGTTAGCTCGTAATTTATAATGTGGAGCGGTTTGTTGCCATGCCGAATCTCCTCGGTTCAAATCCCACTACCGGCAAGACATTTATTTAATCTATTAACAGTCGGAGATGGATCTTATGGGATCTAGGATCCTCCTAGGGCTCAACAACCCAAAATAAAGAGGGAAATCTAGGGGTTGAGCGTGATGTAGAACGAATCAACTCCCTGCACAACCGTTGTCCAAGAAACACTACAGTCTCTGAACTTAACCCTTCATGGTTTGTAGTGATACAGGTGTTTTGTAAGCGTTAGAAGCGTGAAGAATTTACGTGATTAAAATTCAAGAGGGCTAAATTTGTACAAGTTTAGAATAAATTTAAGAATTGATTCTGAGTTGGGAAAAAATAACACTAACAGAGACTGATTCTTCACGAGGATGGTATTGCGCACAAATCTGAGGAACGGCGAGTCTACCGGACGGTTCTGACGGAGCAAATCTAAAACGTATTTCAAGTGATGACATGGTGAGGTTGAAATGTTTTAAGGTCGATCGGATCTCTCAAAAGTTAATAAGCGCTTAACTAAGCGGTGAGAGTCCGGATAGGTTGGTATAGGCTCGATGGGTTTGAAATGTGAGCGGGCAATTGCATTAAGGTTGATCGCACGGAACGGGTTTAGGATGTTGGTTGGCAGAGGGAAACCTGTCTAATATAGCGATTGGTGGTCTCGGCATCGAGCCTTCGGGGTTCCTATGTCATCTATTATTTTTATTATCAAATACAAACAATCATTCATATATATTGTTTTTATATATTAATTAATTAATTAAGAATCCAAAACAGGAAAATGTTAAAATTTGCCTCATACAAGAAAAACAATGGATAGAGTACTTCTCAACGTTATTGATGGAGGTCAGAAAGGAATTCATATTGGAAGAAATGGAAGATTACGCAGAACTCTTAGTCGATGAACTAGAATGTGCATTAAAGAACATGAAAAATAGAAAATCACCAGTACCAGGAAACATAGCCATAGAATTAATCAAATATGGACCTTTTGAACTTACAACGAAATTGGCCGAGCTCATGTCACTTTGCACAAAACAAGGAACAGTGCCCAACGAATGGACGGAGGGTCACATCACTCCTTTCTACAAAAGAGCTAGGTCATGTTGTGTTGGAACTACAGGGGGATCACAATAACAAGTAGTTTGAGCGGATTATACGGAAGAATAATAAATAAGAGGTTACTGGAACAATGTGGTAGGATAATATCTGAGTATATTTACCCTGACGCAACTTATAGAAAAATTTAAACAGAGAGTTCAACAGCTCGCTAAACAGAGAGATCAATTTATTATTTGTTGATCTACAAAAAGCATATGATGCAGTGCCTCTTAGTAAACTCTGGAATGCCTTAGAAATCACAGGGGTAAACCAGCCCATGGTTCGAGCGATAAAGGGACTGTATTCACATGCGACAGCTAGGGTTAAACTCAAAAATGCCTTAACCAAGAAATTTCCGATCACCAAAGGCCACATACAGGACTGTTCACTCTCCTCTCTACTGTTTAATATAAATGTTGAAAGTTTCCTTAGCCTATGGAAAAGAAACTGTAATGGTAAGGGGATAATCATAGACAATGAATGCCTGTACAATTTACAACTTGCCGATGACCAGGTCATTATTGCAAATGAAGAAGAAGCTTCCTTTATGATGAGGAAACTGCTGGAAGTCTATAAGGAAGGAGGCCTGGAAACCAGTAAAACAAAAAGCGAGTACATGACATTAAATAATAGTGGAAATTCCTCACTAAATGTTGGGGAATGGGATTTGACCCCAACTGAACAGGAGGCTTTCAGCTGGCTCGGCAAGAAAACTGCTTTCAACGGAGATGGTTTTTGGAGGCGTAGTTGTAGGATCTCAAGACTACAACACGTTCCAAATAACAGAATTAGGGAAGCAGTAAACAAACCACTTAACATCCTATACTCAGTTGAAACGAAAAAACGAGTTAGTTTGGTCATATTATGAAAATGGCGGACGACCGGTGGCCTAAAAGAATACTAAAACATGTGCCAGAAAAGAGGTGGATGGAAGGGATCCCGGAAGCAATGGCGGCAGGGCTTATATGAATTAGGCTACGACATATGACACATTGTTGTATTAAAGTCGTTCATATATATTGTCATATATTAACCAATTTCATAGTTTTATATTATCTAACCTACTTTTTCATATTCTGTATTGTAATTCTACTGTTATCATTCTATTAATGATTTTTCCTTTCAAATCCCTAGTGAAGGTCTTGGGCGACCTGTGGTTAAAATAACAAATTACAAAGCCCAAGATCGCTGGTTCGTAGCCCGGTAGGTGGCCTTAGGATTTTTTAAAGGGAATAAAAGATCCTTGCCTATGCCATCCTCCGGAAAGGAGGTTGAACGGGGGTCCCGTGCCACTATGGCAAAATCCCTATCCTAATATCCCTTGCCCGGATAGCCAAAGGGAGCCGCTGTGCAATAGATAGAAATATATAGATTGTTAGGAGAATTCATAATTTTGAGAAGTGAATTACGAAAAAGAATCTCAAATGATTCTCGATCTGAGGAACGATTTGTGAATCTGAAAATTTATTGTAAAAAGAAGGACAATGAGGGTAACCAAGCTCAAAAGTCTCAGAGGGTCTTGGACGGGCCTGAGGACGGACCTGAGGGTGGACCTGAGGGAGTACAAAGGACAGTTGTAAGCCAGACAGAGGCAAGTCAAGGCGCTGAGCGCCCGGTGAATTTTCCTGTACCAGGCAGGACAGCAGCTCAATATGTAACCAATCAAATATAGCAAATTGTTTTCCTTTTTGTAACCATGATCACCGCATTATAGAAGTAATGTCATTCTAGCTCATGTATAAGGATTATTTTTCTCTTATTCATTAACGATATAGAATTACTATATCTCAGGTATAACAATCTCAAGGTGGCATCCCATTCTATTATTAAAAATTATTCAGATCAAAGGATCATAACTTTCCCTAAGATTATTGTTTGGGCAGTGAAGCCAGCATGTCAGCCTTAATTATTAACCAATTTATAAAAAATAAGTAGATAAATAACTAGGAATAATAATAAATATTTAAGAGAAGTTATAAAGTTCTCTTCAAGTAATAAAGTTCTGTTCAACAGTTCTCATTTATTGTTCCCAAGGTTACAAAAAATGTTATTAATATTTTAAAACATTAGATATGAATAAACTATTGTGTGAACAACATTACGGATAGGGTGACGTAATATATTAAATAGTAGACTTAGGAGATTTAATAAGTAATTTTTAAGTTTAAAACCCGCGAGAGAAGACAGAAGATCGTTGACCCAGAATGCTTTGTTGAAACCACTCCAGGTTGAAACCACTAATGGCGGTTAGAGCACCGTCAGCAGTTTTTCACCCCGCGCCTTACACCTTCCCTTCTCGTAGCCTCATCATTGTTTATCACAAGTATTTATTGTATAACAAAGTGTAAAACAAAACTTTCATAAGCTAATTAAGTATTTTTTTCTTAGTTTAACAGTAACTGGATAAAAACCACACGCACATATATTACAATTTTCATTTCATTATCGCTATCTTTTCTTAATTGTTTTCATTATTCATCTTTTACTATTGGTGCCATGGGATTCGGTTCATATACTTCTCCATTTTATACTCCCGTTGATTTCATAATTAAAGAATATTTAGGATGGAGAAGAAAATGGTTGGGATTTAGAAAAACTAATTCCTAAATAGTACGAAACTATTTATTAACTTTTATTAATATCGCTACTAATAATTAATTTTATTAATAAAATGTATTTTTATTTTTTTATAAGTACTTGGTTACTATTTAAGAATTTTTTTTACCTCCACCCGGAACCTACCTTGATGTTCATACGGTTATTTAATAATGTTTGACTGACTTAATATTTGATGAATGATAGAATAATGTTTGTATTCTACAAAAAAGGATCATATTCATGAGAATTGAATTAATCTCAAATGCTTTAAAAAAAAAATTAATAAAAATAAAACACTAGCACTTACAGCCCATTCATTGCCTTGGGTTAAGCGCTTGGTCTTTGTTCCTAAGCCAAAGGTCATGGGGCTAATTACGTGGAGATCAGGCTCAACCGCCATCTTTTTCCTCTGATCAAGGGTACCCACTTATATAGCCATGTTGAGCCACGTTATGGCCTGAAGGCTCTAACAAAATGGAAACTTAGCACATCACAGCAGGTCTCGCCACCTTTCGAACAGTAGGCCCCCTAACTCATGAGCTGCCGAGCTCCGGTAATTCTTCAAACTCATATTCAGACATACACATATATTCATTTATTTCTTTATCAATATTACCGATACAAGATGGATGTTTAGATTCATCACTTGGTAGAGATGAAACAGTACTTTGGAGTTCACATTTGTGCAGAGAAGTGATTTCTCTCCAGAGATCCCACGCAACTTTCCTTTTTTCCTCCTGATTAAGATCGCCCAGTTTATAGAGAATCGCTCCCATGACCTCACTGGGTCAATCCACGGCTGATAAAAGATTTAATAATTATCTGCTAAAGCTTGTCTCGAACACAGGACCTCGGCGCACTAAGCTAAAATTATCCATAATATTCTTTTTCCACGCGAAGAAAACCAGCCCCATGTCAGATAATATTCCTCCCATTATAATCTCTATCCTCATTCCATTCCAATTTTTTTCCGATGCGTTCCATAAGAAGCTTTCTTTTAGACTTTGCGTTAAATACCGATGAATATGTTAAGCGATTTTTTCGTTCTAATCATTTTAACCCTAAGAAAAACAGATTAAAAATTTAATTGTGATATTTTTACTAACCTAACCTGCACTAGCAATAGTTTTTTAACCAAATATTACACAAAGGTATTACCGTGCACCCGGTTCCACATAAGACCCGTGAGTGCCGAGGGGGAGTTGACAACACACCTCCTCCTACCTTCCTGACGCCCTGTCAGGTTGGAGGACGAGGTGATTGAGAGTAATGGCAGATCTCTCTAGCGCTGTGGTATCTCTCAACCCCCCGGCACTAGTCATTGAATCAATAGTAGTACATAAGGCCGATATATACTTTTTTGTTTTATATTGTTTTCATAGTACCGGTGGAATATATTGATATATTATTTTTCATAATATTAGTTGACCTTAAGGGGAACACAATGGTCCGGAGGAGGTCAAAGAAAGAATTTCTTAAAACGGACGTTTCGACCCACATTACAGATCTTCAGGGCTTGTAACGAGATCGCAGATAACACTAAAGTACCAAAATTGAAAATTAATATTTTCGGTTTCGTTAGTTCTTTAATCAGTTGTTGTTTAATCTAAAACAAAAATTCCATATTAAAATCTTATACAGGGAACTTGCACATCACAAGGTCATTGAAAAGCTTAGTAATGTGGTGTATAAAGCATAGTATAGCTATGCGATTGTTAGCAGAACACACGATTCGCAAGAACTTTCAACTTTACATAACAAATGATATAATATAAAAACCTGAATTACCACCAGTGAGCGGGACCGGAGTTAAATACATGGTATTAAGGACTGGTATTATAGTTATAGGTATGATGGTATTATAGTTATATAGTTATAGGTATTATGGAATTATAGTTATATAGTTATATATTTATATGTATTATGGTATTATAGTTATATAGTTATAGGTATTATGGTATTATAGTTATAGGTATTGTGGTATTATAGTTATATAGTTATAGGTATTAAGGACTGGTATTATAGTTATATAGTTATAGGTATTAAGTACATGGTATTAAGGACTAGTATTATAGTTATATAGTTATAGGTATTGTGGTATTATAGTTATATAGTTAAGGTATTAAGTACATGATATTAAGGACTGGTATTATAGTTATATAGTTAAGGTATTAAGTACATGGTATTAAGGACTGGTATTATAGTTATATAAGTTTTAGGTATTATGGTATTAAGGACTGGTATTATAGTTATATAGTTATAGGTATTAAGTACATGGTATTAAGGACTGGTATTATAGTTATATAGTTATAGGTATTAAGTACATGGTATTAAGGACTGGTATTATAGCTATATAGTTATAAGTATTATGGTATTATAGTTATATAGTTATAGGTATTATGGTATTATAGTTATATAGTTATAGGTATTATGGTATTATAGTTATAGGTATTATAGTTATATAGTTATAGGTATTAAGGACTGGTATTATAGTTATATAGTTATATTATATTATGGTATTATAGAGACTGTAATGTTTCAAGGATCATGGTTGTGCAGGGAAGTAACGTCCTAGATCACGTTCAACATTAAGATTCACCCACTCCCTTATCTTGGGTAACCGCAGTATAGTGGCTGGGTAAGCCCCAGGAGGGTCCTAGATCCCATATGAATCTGGGAAACCCTAGGATACTGAGTTCTAGTTTAAATGGAAAAAAAGTTTAAATATTTGTTTTCAAAGTCACCAGGTGCGAATTTAAGATTACACAGTGAGTACAGAATAATATTCAATGCTCATCATAATTATTTTACCGACTATAAAATTTACATAAAATAGCAGATACCTGTACCACTACAACCCGTAGTGGTCTGGGATTCAGTACATGGTATAGACTAAACGGCGATTTGTCTGCAGGGAGGGGAATTCTTCTAGATTTTACTCAACCGCCAGATTTTTTCCATTATTTTAGATACCCACTTTTCAGAGGCTGGTTGAGCCCCAGGAGGATCCTAAATACCATAGGATCTATCTCCGGCTGCTAACAGACTAAATAAAAGTCTTACCAACAGCGAGATTTGAACCAAGATTTTCAACTCAGTGGGCAACCACTGATCCAATCCGCTCTCTTAACACACATATATAATATGATATAATTTAAACTGAGTCAACAAGTTAAAATTATAACAATTTTACTTTCCATTACTTCGCTTAGGAACCAAAAGAAGTCCTACACAATTTCATAAACCGACAACCATGGCTTCTTACTCTGAAACTCGATGAAAAGTTTTTCTCTGTTGCTCACTGTAAAAGCCGAAACCGCATTCAGGGAAATATTCAATGAGGAAATAGGAAGAAAACTTTTCCATTGTTAACAAATGCCTTGTAATCTGGAATTATTCTGTTTCATTAACAACGGCTTTGTATTTGGTATGCAAGGTACTTTGCTTTTTGGCTCAAATTAATCTGAACTTAGAGACTCAAATTAGATTTTAATTTCCGATTTGAGATCCAAAACTAAAAGCTTCACTGTCTTTGTCCATTATACTTAGAAAACTGACCCACAATGTAAAATATTAACGCAAATAAACAAGAACTTGTGTGGATTCCATTAAAGTCCAAACGAATAATTATCTTTGTTCTGAGTGCCAAGAGTTTTCTGGTTGGAACTCTAACCTTTATCAATAATTGAACCAGCCATGATCTAATATTACAATACTTTGCATAGCCTACCATGTACTATGTGATTACTGAACAGGAATCTTTAAGATATGAAGTATTTATTTTTTCGAAAACCTGGCACAATAAGGATAAACGGATTTCATCATTTAAGTCGGCGACCAAAATTCGATGAAGAATTTTTTTAATCGTTATAAAATAAATTTAGACTTTCTTTATGAGGGTAATGATGAATAATGATATTCAGATTGGAAGAAGCATGTGTGCTATATACGTGCTATATGTGTTCTATATACGTGCTATATGTGCTATAGGCTGTAACAGCCAGTTGACTGAGAATGATCACATTCAATAAAGCCTGTTCGTGGCGCAAATCAGCAGCCCTTTTTCTCTTCAGTTTTTAATTAAACCATACGTTTCGTCACGAGAGCTCTTATCCGAATTATATTGGGCACCATATCTTATCTCCACACTCTAATACTCCCCTTTAAACCATAAATAATCCAATGATATACCATAAAATTCCTATTTTCCTGGAAAGTACAAATTTTTCAAAATATATTTTTATAAAATCAATAAAAAACATTTCAGAATTTTTCCTAATAATCATAAGCTTTCAAGGAAAGCTTCAATACGAAACTAAGAAGAAATCTATCTTTCTAAATAAACAAGTACTCACATTACAGATTTATTGAAAATCAACAATAGTATTCTTCTCGAAAGCTCCAGCATTACTTACCTAAAACATAAATCCATAATTAGTATTACAGTATACATCAATAATATAATTATATATTTGGAATAGTAAAATTACCTTTAAAAATATCAATAAATAAAATACAGTAGAGTTGGGATTGAGACAGCCATAGGTATAAACTCTCAGTTAGATAACTTAGAAGTTCTTTAATGAACTTAACACGGTTTAAACCTCGGAGCACTATTTAGTGTTTAAAAAAATCATTATTATGATTAAATATGACGCGCAAACAATTTAATGAGCAAGGAAAATATTAATCGTTAAAACATTCTAAGTTGATTTCCTTGCTACAGTTTTCTTTACTTTTTAAAAGATTTAGTCTGAATTTCAAATTTGAAAATTTAAATTATTAACTTTAATCTGGTTTTCACATTAATATAACTATTAAAAGACAGTTAAGTTAAATGTAATTATTCTTATATCAATGGAATTCTAACCTTTAAATTAAATATGATTAAAACTAATATTATAAAGTTCATGCACTGGCCGCAAGATGTCGCCAGTCTCGAGCATGTCGCGATAGTCGATAACGCGAACACATATGTTTTTCCCCTACCAAAAGTATACCTTCAAAAAATGGAAAATTTACTGATGTTATATTACTTAAGAATGAAATAACATGACTAATGTAGTTGTTACCATAAAAGGCACCCCATGATGGAATCGATCCCAGCCTAAGAGGTTCAGAAACTACCACCGATTGCATTATTAAACAGCTCTCCTCCCTGGAATAGTTTACAGGACCCTCGGAAAGAGATTGAGGATATATTTCGGTCGTACGAAGTTGGGGGCGGCGCAGTAAAGAAGACAGAGTAATAACAGGCCGGGGTTATGGCTGCCTCCCTCTGCATGGAACGTGGTGATCATGTTGCCCTCAATAGATGCTCTTCCATGTGTGGCTAATAAAGTTCAATCTTTGTATTTGAAATTCTAATGATAACAAAAAGTGAACTATGTTGGAATGCAGAATGTCTGCAATAGATATAAATATATAGCCTCTTCAGTATTTAAATGGTTCAATGAAATCAATACAAAAAAGAATCTAAAGTTTTTCTCGATCTGAGCAAGAAATCATTGAATCGTTTGACTGAGGCTATCGTCTTTCACAGATAAGTCGTAATTTAAGTTTTGTTACGTATTTTAAGCAATTCCTCTCTCTCTCTCTCTCTCTCTCTCTCTCTCTCTAAATATATATATATATATATATATATATATATATATATATATATATATATATATATATATATCTGAATCATTAACTGTACTTCTCAATGTATATGTTAAAGCATTAATCTTATTTCAAATTGAAATAATAAACTATAATCATTATGATTCTTTTGGTGCTTACTAACCCCATATGCACTATTTATTTATGCATAATATATAGACGGATTAAATGCTGTGTAAATTGGAAAACACATAAAGAACCTCTGGAAATGAATCCAATTAAGATTAAAGTTAGAAATAATAATTTGAGTAATCATCTTAAATGATTACTCTGGCATCCCAAAATCAATCAGAATATTTAAAATATATTTAAGAGAATAAAACATAGGAGTATAATACAATACTAGGAGTATAATATAATACTTATAACTGCCATAACATAGGAGTATAATACATTATAACTGCCATAAATGTTATCAGTGGATTAACTGATATTAGTTAACTACGAGTCAAACAGCTACTAAAAGATGGTGGGTTCGTAGACCGGCAGGTGGCCAAGTCAAAACTCTTACAGGGAGTCAAAAATCTTTGGTTACGCCGTCCTTCAGGTACTCGTTAAAAATCCCTATCCTAATTAAACCTGGATAGGCAAAATTTATAGCTCCCACTGTAGCATCGACCGATCAGCCACAGCAGCGAAAAGTGGCGCTAAATGAACAAATAACTCAAAATAATGGATGGTGAATTTCATACATTTCCTTCTTGTAGTATTTCTTAATTAATTTGAAATTGTTAAATATTACTTAAGAGCACCGTTCTGTCTTCCACACCATTAGCAACTGCGTGTCACTCCACCGGAGATCGGACTGCGACCCTACTAGCAGCATACAGTCACCTTCAATAAAAAAACTATTAATTAAATTGCAAAAAAATCTAATCAATAAACTTCCTTGTTAAACCATTGTTTTTTTATTTGGTTTTAATCTCTTTTTGTGAGGCAATTTTAAATCGCGATTTCTAGGTTTCGCTTCTACTAACTATACTATGGGAAACCACAAACTAGTTCACGATCCGATATTTGAATGTATATGAATATCTCAAAATCGAAATTTAAAAAGTTAGATTCAGTAATAACCATGCATACCAATGACTTAAAACTATGGCAGCCTATTGATGGACAATAAAAACCACCGAAGCGTAGACAATAGGTTTCAGTGCAGGGACAGTTTTTCCAACATTTTATAATGTATTTATTTTTAGCAAAACATCAAATAGTGATTTTAGATGAACTGGCAGTAATTTCAGGCGTGATGATGTCCATTAACTATAATCGAAATCAATATAGTTGATAAATGATAATCAAGAACTGATTCAACTCTGTATTTGTTAAATCGGTTTGTAACAGCTGTAATTTTTCAAAAACTGTTTTTGTTTGTAATCTGTTTTCTTCATTATTATTGCTTTCATATAAATTATGTTTAAAATATATTTTTCCTAATATGTAATATGAGATACGGATGAAAATAGATCAAAATACGAAAAGAAGGACTTAAAAGTTTCTCATTAAAGTAGCCTAAGAGCATTAAAAGCTAAATAAAGGTAGGCCTTTAAGAGTCCTTTAAAAACGTACAAAAAGAACAAACAAAACAAAATTGATTGGAACTTAACATTGAAATCGATTAAGCAAACTTGGAAACAATAAAATAATTAAAAGTTAAATTATGGTTGGGATATCATTTTTATAGCCTCTTTGGACATATTAGCCAGAATCTTCAGACAGATAGTTCACATATTCATCTCACTTCCTTAACCTCTTATGTAGCTTTCTTAGGTACATTTTCCTGCTTCTTCGGACTTTTTTTTGCAAACGAATAGTTATTTGGTATTTTAAGTTATTTTATAGTCGCTAATAAATTTTAGAAGAGGCAGCCATTCAACTGGGTCTTAAAGTGACAGAAGATACTGTATATATGAAAAACTCAGAATTTGAAAAGACGGCCCATAGAAAAATGAGTTTAAGAGAAAATGGTTTTAGAGCTATAACCCAATTGAAGTGCCTGGGAAGTTTGGTCACAGTTGATAACAGAATAGAAAGTTAAATACAAGCCAGAATAGCAGCAGGAAATGGGTGTTATTCCTAACTGCAAAGAGAGTTTCAGTTAAAATCACTCTCTAAAAGAATGCAAATTCAACCGTACAAAACCAAAGTAAGACCGGTGGGCGAGGCATGGCCCCTGACCAAAAAATCAGAACAAGAAAGAATGAGGAGCTACTTGGGGACATGGTAGCGTTGAAGAAGAAACCCAGTCTGAGATGGATGGGACATGTGGAAAGAATGCCGGACCACAGGATAGCAAGGATAATCCTCAATGAGAAACCGGAGGGTAAACGAAGCAGAGGACGCCCTGGTGATGATGTCAAAGAGGACCTGAAACTGCTGGGTGTACAAAACTGGAGGAGAGGACAGTAGGGATGGGTAAGTTTGTATCAATCTGATAATTTGTAGCTGATACTGAAAAGCAGTAGATACAAGTATCAGATACGGTTGAAATGTAGTTGATACACGTATCAGTATCAGATAAGGTCGAAATGTACAGGGTACAGATACTTGAATTGCGGAGTGGGAGGTCACCTCCAACTACCAAGGTCACCTCACCTCTCCCTTGATACTTGTATCAACTGACTGGTCAGTATCAACTATCGGCTAAAGATCAATTTTGCAGCATCTCCCCTTAGTATTAATAATTAAATAAGTTTTCACTTATTATCAATATAAGCTGTAATTAGTCACTTATCACATATGTAGAAACTATGAAATTAGTTAACAGTAAAGGGTGGTTGAAATAATATTTTCCGAGATCACCTCCTAATATATGATTTTTCACGAGCAACATTCGCAAAAAAAACCTCGCCCTATGCCCGGGCAAATATGGTTTCACTAATGGATATATCTATACTATAAAGTAAAGGCAACTGACATGAATGATTGAAATCGGGTGCAAAAAAAATTGTTCGACAAAATTGATTATTTTTGTCTCTATTTTTTTACATTCAACAAATTTAACATAATTTCAAAGAAGAAAATTAGTTTCACAAAATTAAACAACGGCGCCGTAATATGACGAGTATTATAACATCTATAGGGTTTTAAAGAGTATGCGTGCGGCGGCGGACAGACAAATTTTGTATTACAACCAAAATTCTACGTGTCTTGGAACGTGAATAGCAAAAGTTTGAGGTATGGTTAAAATCTATTTTTTATTATTCAATTCCATAGCTTTCAAAAAATAATTAACCAATAAAAACATGATTTTATTTCGATGAAAATATGATGTTATTTCGGTGAATAACTCTTTTTCCTTTAAAAATGATTAAAAAAACTGATGCTCCAAGAAAGGCTTCTCTGTAGCGTATTAGAAGAGTAAGAGTCGGGATGTCTGTATTCAACTACAAAAGTATCAGATACAGAAAAGTATCAGTAATAGCCATGACTGGAGCACAGGATGGTGGAGATTGGTCAGCTGGGTCTTTGCAGGACCGTAGAGCCAAAATAGTAATAACAACAACAACGTTTTGGCTGATTCTATCTCTTTGGAATTCTCTTTGGAATTCTCTTTGGAAAAGAACAAAAATAATCGTCAGCATTGAAGTTTATTCGGTAGCGGTATTTTGTATATTTACTTTATTTATCTACATTAAGTATAGATAGATATATATTTGAGTATATTGGTATCTGTTCCTTAGGTTGTCGCTTCGAGTTGAGTTACAGCCAGTTTTAACTCTTTATTCGTTCCATTTCTAATATTTTCCAAAAATACTAGTTTTCGTGAGCTTTAGTATGGAAAAGAGAATGTAATTATGAGAAATGTGTAAACTTAAGTAAGCAAGAGATGAAGGTTTCAACAAACATATATCATGTTTCGAAATATGTTGGTTGGTTCGAACTTGGAAACGTTAGTTGAAACTTTTATTTCTTAATGAAATTATAACCGAATTCTAATCATTAGCCATAATTACATTCGGTATTTGTTCCGCAGGTTGTCGAATTGTCGAGTCCAGTTACAACAAGTTAATTCGTTCCATTTCTAATATTCTTCCGAAATACTAATATTAACGATATTTTTGTACTCGTTGTGTAATCTTTAATTATTTAATCTTTAATTCGCTCCCGGTACCTTCGGATAAAAATGTAATTTTTTCACAATTTAAACTTGAATTAAACTAGATTACTTAAATTAGAATGCAAATGGAAAAAAACCACAAGCAGAGCCTTATGTTTCAAAATTGCGCATAAGATTGACATTGCAGTTAATTTTAAAACAGATTGTAGAAATTTAAACCAATTTTATTCTGAAGCATTGAATATTTTTTAAAAGTTAAATCTTGCTAATTTTGGTAATATGTAGATAATTGTATGGGTTAACATTATTTGATGTATGTTGGTGATCAGCTGATTCTATAACCTTCCCAGCTGTTTGCATATCACCTGCTTTTCAGTTTTGGTTTGAACGTCTTGGGGTGGAGGTGCGTTCCCGGATTATGAGCCTTTTTTAGCGATTATTCGTTGGGATGTATTGCACTTCTGTTTTGAGATGTGATTGAACTTACTTTTTATTGTGTCTTGATAATGCCTGAATGGGCGAAACGTCGACTGATAAGTGTTTGTATTTTACATAAAAAATTTTGAAACATAAGGCTCTGCTTGTGGTTTTTTTCCATTTGCATTCTAATAAAATTTAATGTTTCATTTTGAGTTTTGGCTCTATTTTATAGATTACTTAAAGCCTCAGAATGCCCGGAGGAGGAGGCTGAATATAAAATATCGAAGAACATTTGATTTCCTTGGCAAAAAAACCTCCACGTCACAAACGAAGAGGGCGATTGGATTTGGGATGAAATTTCCTCCGACTTGAATACAAGCTCGTTGGTAACCTTTATACATCGCCATCGCAGCATTCAACTGAACGGCTCAATCATCATACCCTCTTCTTATCACCATCTCCATTCCATTCCATTTCCAAATACAGTATTTCGGAAGAGTGGCAATGGCCTTCAAATATCCTTCAATAAACTTCTTGTAATGGAAAAGAGGAATCATTTTAAATACCCTTTTTTCCCTTTAGCTTGTTTGTACTCACTAAAGAGAAATTGAAATCGAAAAAAATCCATATTTATATTGAAATATCTAACTAGTATATTATATGCTATTATATTGATATATATTGATAATATTAGTATTTCTGAATAGTATTAGAAATGGAACGAAAAAACTTGTTGTAACTCAACTCGACAATTCGACAACCTGCGGAACAAATACCGAGTGTAATTGCTAGTAATGATCAAGAATTATCCTATCAAGAAATAAAAGTTTATACTAACATTTCGAATTATATATGATACATATTTGTTGAAACGTTCATTTCTTGATGTAATGATTACCGAAATTTAAACATTTATCTTAATTACATTCCCCTTTCCCTACTAAAGCTCACGAAAAGTTGTATTTTTGGAAAATATTAAAAATGAAACGAATAAACAGTTAAAACATGTTGTAACTCAACTCGAAGTGGCAACCTTCGAAACCGAACAGATACCCAATAAACTCAAATCTACATCTATAATTAACATAGAAAAATAACCTAAGCGTCTTTTGTCCCGATATATACTCGACAATTCGAGTATCAAATCCCGAAATCTAAAAATCAGATTTTATAAAAAAATCATCATTCTAACTCTTTTTTACGGATTTTAAACTAGGCCGCTAACGCTGAAGAACGCTGTTGTTCACGTCTTAAGGTATTCGAAAATAAGGTGTTACATAGAATATTCGGTCCAAAAAAGGATAAGATAACTGTAGAATATAGGATATTACAAAACGCGGAATTGCGAAGCATGCATCCGGTAAATATTAATTCAATGTCTCGAAGATTCAGATGGGATAATAAAGTTTAGTAAGGAACGAATTCCTAAACAGTTAACAAGCGCTGTGCCGCCTCGGAAGCCTCTGAGGAGTGGACCGGGGCGTAGGTGGAAAGATTGCGCTAAGAGTGATCTGATTTTGGTTTTGGGTTTGGGTTGTGGTCAGTGGACGGAGGACGGAGGATTGAAAGCTGAGATTGGTGTCGGCATCGAACCTTCGGTGTCCACTAAACCTTATTATTATTATTAATTATTTTGAACGTGATTAAGAATATTATAACCATTCATGTTTAATATTTAATAGAGGAATCGCGTAAACTTAGTATAACTAAATAATTTATAAATATAATAATTCTGGAATTCCATTCTAGGTAAATAGAATTCCACCTACCTAAATGATTATTGAAACTCTTAAATAAAGGTGAGCGGATCGACCGCTACCGGCAGCGTTATTTTCTTGATTTATATTTTTTGCTGGAATTTTAATAAACACATTAAATTACTTTATTGGTTTCTTTTATTTCCTAAAAATAAATCGTAGGGCCCACCAGATATTTTTTTTTAAACCCAAGCCTCCCCAATATGTATTGGTATTTATTTAATTACAAAAAATGAATGAAACTTTTGATTACATGGGGTGGTCCTCAAATGGGGGCCAGATTATTGTGTTTATGAGTATAAAAACAAGTGAATACGCTACTGGCTGATAAAATTAATGCTATCCACATGCATTAATTAATTAATTAATCCCGTGCATGCAAACATACAATATGATGATAGATTTTGATGCAGCCATGCAAAAAATATTGATGTCTTAAATATCTTAGGAAACGATTTATTTTATTTTTATTTTTGAATTCTGAGGGTGCAAAGTATAATTAGTGAGTGTGACAGTATTTAATGTGACAGTGTGAAGTCCAAAGTTGATGAAGAAATGTCAAGATTAAGTTGCTAGATCTCATTGGTTAGCCGTCTAAATTATATACCATTCAGCAATAAAGACATTATTCAATGTTCTTTCTGTTAGCTATTTCAAAATGGTGACTGATGAAGGTTTCAAATTTTCAATATTTTGATTTCAGGGAATGTATTTTTTTTTTTTTTTTCACAACAACCACAGTCAAGCATTAAACAAATTTCAAAATCATTCTTCATTTGTGCTATTATTAGAATTGTTATATATCCTTAATGGGATGTTTTGGATAGAACATAAGTGGATTATATAAAAAAATAAAATAAACTCACACAATTATTCACATACATAAATCTCTCAGCACACAATAATGCTCAAATTTCCATAACTTTTTTTGGCTCATAAGCTACGAGTATTCTGGAGATGACTAGAGCCAATTGGATGATAAACAAGACTAATTAAGTAAATCATGAAAATACATCAAACATTTGATAGATGCATATTGCCGTCAAAGTTAATGAACATATTTGCCCATCGATGTTGTATACTCAACTGACTAAATACTGAACATATCCTGCGAATGTAAAATTATGAGTCCTCATTATTTCACATTATATTTAGTATTTTTGCTTCTTCTCAAATGAGATCCAGTAGTTGAGTATCACTGAGAATTGTTTTATACTACCAAAATGTTTCTTCATTTTACTAAAGCATACAAATATTGGTATGCACTTTCGGAGAAAATGAGAAACAAAACCAGCATGAGAAGGATCAGCAATGATTGAGTTCTTTTTATTTTACTTATAAAAAAAATATAATATAATATATCTTACCTAATAAAAAGTGTAATGAATGATTTTCGTTTAACAGGAAATTGTTAATTGTTTATTTGAATTATTTTATTTACAAGAACCTTTCTTGAATACAGGGTAGTTTCTATGCTGTAACTGTTCCGTCTCCAATTATATCCATAAAGTAGTTTCTATGCTGTAACTGTTCCGTCTCCAATTATATCTATAAAGTAGTTTCTATGCTGTAACTGTTCCGTCTCCAATTATATCCATAAAGTAGTTTCTATGCTGTAACTGTTCCGTCTCCAATTATATCCATAAAGTAGTTTCTATGCTGTAACTGTTCCGTCTCCAATTATATCCATAAAGTAGTTTCTATGCTGTAACTGTTCCGTGTCCAATTATATCCATAAAGTAGTTTCTATGCTGTAACTGTTCCGTCTCCAATTATATCCATAAAGTAGTTTCTATGCTGTAACTGTTCCGTGTCCAATTATATCCATAAAGTAGTTTCTATGCTGTAACTGTTCCGTGTCCAATTATATCCATAAAGTAGTTTCTATGCTGTAACTGTTCCGTGTCCAATTATATCCATAAAGTAGTTTCTATGCTGTAACTGTTCCGTGTCCAATTATATCCATAAAGTAGTTTCTATGCTGTAACTGTTCCGTCTCCAATTATATCCATAAAGTAGTTTCTATGCTGTAACTGTTCCGTGTCCCATATATCCATAAAGTAGTTTCTATGCTGTAACTGTTCCGTGTCCAATTATATCCATAAAGTAGTTTCTATGCTGTAACTGTTCCGTCTCCAATTATATCCATAAAGTAGTTTCTATGCTGTAACTGTTCCGTGTCCCATTATATCCATAAAGTAGTTTCTATGCTGTAACTGTTCCGTGTCCAATTATATCCATAAAGTAGTTTCTATGCTGTAACTGTTCCGTCTCCAATTATATCCATAAAGTAGTTTCTATGCTGTAACTGTTCCGTGCCCAATTATATCCTTAAAGTAGTTTCTATGCTGTAACTGTTCCGTCTCCAATTATATCCATAAAGTAGTTTCTATGCTGTAACTGTTCCGTGTCCAATTATATCCATAAAGTAGTTTCTATGCTGTAACTGTTCCGTGTCCCATTATATCCATAAAGTAGTTTCTATGCTGTAACTGTTCCGTGTCCAATTATATCCATAAAGTAGTTTCTATGCTGTAACTGTTCCGTCTCCAATTATATCCATAAAGTAGTTTCTATGCTGTAACTGTTCCGTGTCCAATTATATCCATAAAGTAGTTTCTATGCTGTAACTGTTCCGTGTCCAATTATATCCATAAAGTAGTTTCTATGCTGTAACTGTTCCGTCTCCAATTATATCCATAAAGTAGTTTCTATGCTGTAACTGTTCCGTGTCCAATTATATCCATAAAGTAGTTTCTATGCTGTAACTGTTCCGTGTCCAATTATATCCATAAAGTAGTTTCTATGCTGTAACTGTTCCGTGTCCAATTATATCCATAAAGTAGTTTCTATGCTGTAACTGTTCCGTGTCCAATTATATCCATAAAGTAGTTTCTATGCTGTAACTGTTCCGTCTCCAATTATATCCATAAAGTAGTTTCTATGCTGTAACTGTTCCGTGTCCCATTATATCCATAAAGTAGTTTCTATGCTGTAACTGTTCCGTGTCCAATTATATCCATAAAGTAGTTTCTATGCTGTAACTGTTCCGTCTCCAATTATATCCATAAAGTAGTTTCTATGCTGTAACTGTTCCGTGTCCCATTATATCCATAAAGTAGTTTCTATGCTGTAACTGTTCCGTGTCCAATTATATCCATAAAGTAGTTTCTATGCTGTAACTGTTCCGTCTCCAATTATATCCATAAAGTAGTTTCTATGCTGTAACTGTTCCGTGTCCAATTATATCCATAAAGTAGTTTCTATGCTGTAACTGTTCCGTCTCCAATTATATCCATAAAGTAGTTTCTATGCTGTAACTGTTCCGTGTCCAATTATATCCATAAAGTAGTTTCTATGCTGTAACTGTTCCGTGTCCAATTATATCCATAAAGTAGTTTCTATGCTGTAACTGTTCCGTGTCCAATTATATCCATAAAGTAGTTTCTATGCTGTAACTGTTCCGTGTCCAATTATATCCATAAAGTAGTTTCTATGCTGTAACTGTTCCGTCTCCAATTATATCCATAAAGTAGTTTCTATGCTGTAACTGTTCCGTGTCCAATTATATCCATAAAGTAGTTTCTATGCTGTAACTGTTCCGTCTCCAATTATATCCATAAAGTAGTTTCTATGCTGTAACTGTTCCGTGTCCAATTATATCCATAAAGTAGTTTCTATGCTGTAACTGTTCCGTCTCCAATTATATCCATAAAGTAGTTTCTATGCTGTAACTGTTCCGTGCCCAATTATATCCTTAAAGTAGTTTCTATGCTGTAACTGTTCCGTCTCCAATTATATCCATAAAGTAGTTTCTATGCTGTAACTGTTCCGTGTCCAATTATATCCATAAAGTAGTTTCTATGCTGTAACTGTTCCGTCTCCAATTATATCCATAAAGTAGTTTCTATGCTGTAACTGTTCCGTGTCCCATTATATCCATAAAGTAGTTTCTATGCTGTAACTGTTCCGTGTCCAATTATATCCATAAAGTAGTTTCTATGCTGTAACTGTTCCGTCTCCAATTATATCCATAAAGTAGTTTCTATGCTGTAACTGTTCCGTGCCCAATTATATCCTTAAAGTAGTTTCTATGCTGTAACTGTTCCGTCTCCAATTATATCCATAAAGTAGTTTCTATGCTGTAACTGTTCCGTCTCCAATTATATCCATAAAGTAGTTTCTATGCTGTAACTGTTCCGTGTCCAATTATATCCATAAAGTAGTTTCTATGCTGTAACTGTTCCGTCTCCAATTATATCCATAAAGTAGTTTCTATGCTGTAACTGTTCCGTGTCCAATTATATCCATAAAGTAGTTTCTATGCTGTAACTGTTCCGTGTCCAATTATATCCATAAAGTAGTTTCTATGCTGTAACTGTTCCGTCTCCAATTATATCCATAAAGTAGTTTCTATGCTGTAACTGTTCCGTGTCCCATTATATCCATAAAGTAGTTTCTATGCTGTAACTGTTCCGTGTCCAATTATATCCATAAAGTAGTTTCTATGCTGTAACTGTTCCGTCTCCAATTATATCCATAAAGTAGTTTCTATGCTGTAACTGTTCCGTGCCCAATTATATCCTTAAAGTAGTTTCTATGCTGTAACTGTTCCGTGTCCAATTATATCCATAAAGTAGTTTCTATGCTGTAACTGTTCCGTGTCCAATTATATCCATAAAGTAGTTTCTATGCTGTAACTGTTCCGTCTCCAATTATATCCATAAAGTAGTTTCTATGCTGTAACTGTTCCGTGCCCAATTATATCCTTAAAGTAGTTTCTATGCTGTAACTGTTCCGTCTCCAATTATATCCATAAAGTAGTTTCTATGCTGTAACTGTTCCGTCTCCAATTATATCCATAAAGTAGTTTCTATGCTGTAACTGTTCCGTGTCCAATTATATCCATAAAGTAGTTTCTATGCTGTAACTGTTCCGTGTCCAATTATATCCATAAAGTAGTTTCTATGCTGTAACTGTTCCGTGTCCAATTATATCCATAAAGTAGTTTCTATGCTGTAACTGTTCCGTGTCCCATTATATCCATAAAGTAGTTTCTATGCTGTAACTGTTCCGTGTCCAATTATATCCATAAAGTAGTTTCTATGCTGTAACTGTTCCGTGTCCCATTATATCCATAAAGTAGTTTCTATGCTGTAACTGTTCCGTGTCCAATTATATCCATAAAGTAGTTTCTATGCTGTAACTGTTCCGTCTCCAATTATATCCATAAAGTAGTTTCTATGCTGTAACTGTTCCGTGCCCAATTATATCCTTAAAGTAGTTTCTATGCTGTAACTGTTCCGTCTCCAATTATATCCATAAAGTAGTTTCTATGCTGTAACTGTTCCGTGTCCAATTATATCCATAAAGTAGTTTCTATGCTGTAACTGTTCCGTGTCCAATTATATCCATAAAGTAGTTTCTATGCTGTAACTGTTCCGTCTCCAATTATATCCATAAAGTAGTTTCTATGCTGTAACTGTTCCGTGTCCCATTATATCCATAAAGTAGTTTCTATGCTGTAACTGTTCCGTGTCCAATTATATCCATAAAGTAGTTTCTATGCTGTAACTGTTCCGTCTCCAATTATATCCATAAAGTAGTTTCTATGCTGTAACTGTTCCGTGTCCAATTATATCCATAAAGTAGTTTCTATGCTGTAACTGTTCCGTCTCCAATTATATCCATAAAGTAGTTTCTATGCTGTAACTGTTCCGTGTCCAATTATATCCATAAAGTAGTTTCTATGCTGTAACTGTTCCGTGTCCAATTATATCCATAAAGTAGTTTCTATGCTGTAACTGTTCCGTGTCCAATTATATCCATAAAGTAGATTCTATGCTGTAACTGTTCCGTGTCCAATTATATCCATAAAGTAGTTTCTATGCTGTAACTGTTCCGTGTCCAATTATATCAATAAAGTAGTTTCTATGCTGTAACTGTTCCGTGTCCCATTATATCCATAAAGTAGTTTCTATGCTGTAACTGTTCCGTCTCCAATTATATCCATAAAGTAGTTTCTATGCTGTAACTGTTCCGTCTCCAATTATATCCATAAAGTAGTTTCTATGCTGTAACTGTTCCGTGTCCCATTATATCCATAAAGTAGTTTCTATGCTGTAACTGTTCCGTCTCCAATTATATCCATAAAGTAGTTTCTATGCTGTAACTGTTCCGTGTCCAATTATATCCATAAAGTAGTTTCTATGCTGTAACTGTTCCGTGTCCAATTATATCCATAAAGTAGTTTCTATGCTGTAACTGTTCCGTGTCCAATTATATCCATAAAGTAGTTTCTATGCTGTAACTGTTCCGTGTCCCATTATATCCATAAAGTAGTTTCTATGCTGTAACTGTTCCGTCTCCAATTATATCCATAAAGTAGTTTCTATGCTGTAACTGTTCCGTGTCCAATTATATTCATAAAGTAGTTTCTATGCTGTAACTGTTCCGTGTCCAATTATATCCATAAAGTAGTTTCTATGCTGTAACTGTTCCGTGTCCAATTATATCCATAAAGTAGTTTCTATGCTGTAACTGTTCCGTGTCCAATTATATCCATAAAGTAGTTTCTATGCTGTAACTGTTCCGTCTCCAATTATATCCATAAAGTAGTTTCTATGCTGTAACTGTTCCGTGTCCAATTATATCCATAAAGTAGTTTCTATGCTGTAACTGTTCCGTGTCCAATTATATCCATAAAGTAGTTTCTATGCTGTAACTGTTCCGTGTCCCATTATATCCATAAAGTAGTTTCTATGCTGTAACTGTTCCGTCTCCAATTATATCCATAAAGTAGTTTCTATGCTGTAACTGTTCCGTCTCCAATTATATCCATAAAGTAGTTTCTATGCTGTAACTGTTCCGTCTCCAATTATATCCATAAAGTAGTTTCTATGCTGTAACTGTTCCGTGTCCAATTATATCCATAAAGTAGTTTCTATGCTGTAACTGTTCCGTGTCCAATTATATCCATAAAGTAGTTTCTATGCTGTAACTGTTCCGTGTCCCATTATATCCATAAAGTAGTTTCTATGCTGTAACTGTTCCGTCTCCAATTATATCCATAAAGTAGTTTCTATGCTGTAACTGTTCCGTGTCCAATTATATCCATAAAGTAGTTTCTATGCTGTAACTGTTCCGTGTCCAATTATATCCATAAAGTAGTTTCTATGCTGTAACTGTTCCGTGTCCAATTATATCCATAAAGTAGTTTCTATGCTGTAACTGTTCCGTGTCCAATTATATCCATAAAGTAGTTTCTATGCTGTAACTGTTCCGTGTCCAATTATATCCATAAAGTAGTTTCTATGCTGTAACTGTTCCGTGTCCAATTATATCCATAAAGTAGTTTCTATGCTGTAACTGTTCCGTGTCCAATTATATCCTTAAAGTAGTTTCTATGCTGTAACTGTTCCGTGTCCAATTATATCCATAAAGTAGTTTCTATGCTGTAACTGTTCCGTGTCCAATTATATCCTTAAAGTTTTTTCTATGCTGTAACTGTTCCGTGTCCAATTATATCCATAAAGTAGTTTCTATGCTGTAACTGTTCCGTGTCCAATTATATCCTTAAAGTTTTTTCTATGCTGTAACTGTTCCGTGTCCAATTATATCTATAAAGTAGTTACTATGCTGTAACTGTTCCGTGTCCAATTATATCCATAAAGTAGTTTCTATGCTGTAACTGTTCCGTCTCCAATTATATCCATAAAGTAGTTTCTATGCTGTAACTGTTCCGTCTCCAATTATATCCATAAAGTAGTTTCTATGCTGTAACTGTTCCGTGTCCAATTATATCCATAAAGTAGTTTCTATGCTGTAACTGTTCCGTGTCCAATTATATCCATAAAGTAGTTTCTATGCTATAACTGTTCCGTGTCCCATTATATCCATAAAGTAGTTTCTATGCTGTAACTGTTCCGTGTCCAATTATATCCATAAAGTAGTTTCTATGCTGTAACTGTTCCGTGTCCCATTATATCCATAAAGTAGTTTCTATGCTGTAACTGTTCCGTCTCCAATTATATCCATAAAGTAGTTTCTATGCTGTAACTGTTCCGTGTCCAATTATATCCATAAAGTAGTTTCTATGCTGTAACTGTTCCGTGTCCCATTATATCCATAAAGTAGTTTCTATGCTGTAACTGTTCCGTCTCCAATTATATCCATAAAGTAGTTTCTATGCTGTAACTGTTCCGTGTCCAATTATATCCATAAAGTAGTTTCTATGCTGTAACTGTTCCGTGTCCAATTATATCCATAAAGTAGTTTCTATGCTGTAACTGTTCCGTGTCCAATTATATCCATAAAGTAGTTTCTATGCTGTAACTGTTCCGTGTCCCATTATATCCATAAAGTAGTTTCTATGCTGTAACTGTTCCGTCTCCAATTATATCCATAAAGTAGTTTCTATGCTGTAACTGTTCCGTGTCCAATTATATCCATAAAGTAGTTTCTATGCTGTAACTGTTCCGTGTCCAATTATATCCATAAAGTAGTTTCTATGCTGTAACTGTTCCGTGTCCAATTATATCCATAAAGTAGTTTCTATGCTGTAACTGTTCCGTGTCCAATTATATCCATAAAGTAGTTTCTATGCTGTAACTGTTCCGTCTCCAATTATATCCATAAAGTAGTTTCTATGCTGTAACTGTTCCGTGTCCAATTATATCCATAAAGTAGTTTCTATGCTGTAACTGTTCCGTGTCCAATTATATCCATAAAGTAGTTTCTATGCTGTAACTGTTCCGTGTCCCATTATATCCATAAAGTAGTTTCTATGCTGTAACTGTTCCGTCTCCAATTATATCCATAAAGTAGTTTCTATGCTGTAACTGTTCCGTCTCCAATTATATCCATAAAGTAGTTTCTATGCTGTAACTGTTCCGTCTCCAATTATATCCATAAAGTAGTTTCTATGCTGTAACTGTTCCGTGTCCAATTATATCCATAAAGTAGTTTCTATGCTGTAACTGTTCCGTGTCCAATTATATCCATAAAGTAGTTTCTATGCTGTAACTGTTCCGTGTCCCATTATATCCATAAAGTAGTTTCTATGCTGTAACTGTTCCGTCTCCAATTATATCCATAAAGTAGTTTCTATGCTGTAACTGTTCCGTGTCCAATTATATCCATAAAGTAGTTTCTATGCTGTAACTGTTCCGTGTCCAATTATATCCATAAAGTAGTTTCTATGCTGTAACTGTTCCGTGTCCAATTATATCCATAAAGTAGTTTCTATGCTGTAACTGTTCCGTGTCCAATTATATCCATAAAGTAGTTTCTATGCTGTAACTGTTCCGTGTCCAATTATATCCATAAAGTAGTTTCTATGCTGTAACTGTTCCGTGTCCAATTATATCCATAAAGTAGTTTCTATGCTGTAACTGTTCCGTGTCCAATTATATCCTTAAAGTAGTTTCTATGCTGTAACTGTTCCGTGTCCAATTATATCCATAAAGTAGTTTCTATGCTGTAACTGTTCCGTGTCCAATTATATCCTTAAAGTAGTTTCTATGCTGTAACTGTTCCGTGTCCAATTATATCTATAAAGTAGTTACTATGCTGTAACTGTTCCGTGTCCAATTATATCCATAAAGTAGTTTCTATGCTGTAACTGTTCCGTCTCCAATTATATCCATAAAGTAGTTTCTATGCTGTAACTGTTCCGTCTCCAATTATATCCATAAAGTAGTTTCTATGCTGTAACTGTTCCGTCTCCAATTATATCCATAAAGTAGTTTCTATGCTGTAACTGTTCCGTGTCCAATTATATCCTTAAAGTAGTTTCTATGCTGTAACTGTTCCGTGTCCAATTATATCCATAAAGTAGTTTCTATGCTGTAACTGTTCCGTGTCCAATTATATCCATAAAGTAGTTTCTATGCTGTAACTGTTCCGTGTCCAATTATATCCATAAAGTAGTTTCTATGCTGTAACTGTTCCGTGTCCAATTATATCCTTAAAGTAGTTTCTATGCTGTAACTGTTCCGTGTCCAATTATATATATAAAGTAGTTTCTATGCTGTAACTGTTCCGTGTCCAATTATATCCTTAAAGTAGTTTCTATGCTGTAACTGTTCCGTGTCCAATTATATCTATAAAGTAGTTTCTATGCTGTAACTGTTCCGTCTCCAATTATATCCATAAAGTAGTTTCTATGCTGTAACTGTTCCGTGTCCAATTATATCCTTAAAGTAGTTTCTATGCTGTAACTGTTCCGTGTCCAATTATATCCATAAAGTAGTTTCTATGCTGTAACTGTTCCGTGTCCAATTATATCTATAAAGTAGTTACTATGCTGTAACTGTTCCGTGTCCAATTATATCTATAAAGTAGTTTCTATGCTGTAACTGTTCCGTCTCCAATTATATCCATAAAGTAGTTTCTATGCTGTAACTGTTCCGTCTCCAATTATATCCATAAAGTAGTTTCTATGCTGTAACTGTTCCGTGTCCAATTATATCCATAAAGTAGTTTCTATGCTGTAACTGTTCCGTGTCCAACTATATCTATAAAGTAGTTACTATGCTGTAACTGTTCCGTGTCCAATTATATCCATAAAGTAGTTTCTATGCTGTAACTGTTCCGTCTCCAATTATATCCATAAAGTAGTTTCTATGCTGTAACTGTTCCGTCTCCAATTATATCCATAAAGTAGTTTCTATGCTGTAACTGTTCCGTGTCCAATTATATCCATAAAGTAGTTTCTATGCTGTAACTGTTCCGTGTCCAATTATATCCATAAAGTAGTTTCTATGCTGTAACTGTTCCGTGTCCAATTATATCCTTAAAGTAGTTTCTATGCTGTAACTGTTCCGTGTCCAATTATATCCATAAAGTAGTTTCTATGCTGTAACTGTTCCGTGTCCAATTATATCCTTAAAGTAGTTTCTATGCTGTAACTGTTCCGTCTCCAATTATATCCATAAAGTAGTTTCTATGCTGTAACTGTTCCGTGTCCAATTATATCCATAAAGTAGTTTCTATGCTGTAACTGTTCCGTGTCCAATTATATCCTTAAAGTAGTTTCTATGCTGTAACTGTTCCGTCTCCAATTATATCCATAAAGTAGTTTCTATGCTGTAACTGTTCCGTGTCCAATTATATCCTTAAAGTAGTTTCTATGCTGTAACTGTTCCGTGTCCAATTATATCCATAAAGTAGTTTCTATGCTGTAACTGTTCCGTGTCCAATTATATCCTTAAAGTAGTTTCTATGCTGTAACTGTTCCGTGTCCAATTATATCTATAAAGTAGTTTCTATGCTGTAACTGTTCCGTCTCCAATTATATCCTTAAAGTAGTTTCTATGCTGTAACTGTTCCGTGTCCAATTATATCTATAAAGTAGTTACTATGCTGTAACTGTTCCGTGTCCAATTATATCTATAAAGTAGTTTCTATGCTGTAACTGTTCCGTGTCCAATTATATCCTTAAAGTAGTTTCTATGCTGTAACTGTTCCGTGTCCAATTATATCTATAAAGTAGTTACTATGCTGTAACTGTTCCGTGTCCAATTATATCCTTAAAGTAGTTTCTATGCTGTAACTGTTCCGTGTCCAATTATATCCATAAAGTAGTTTCTATGCTGTAACTGTTCCGTGTCCAATTATATCCTTAAAGTAGTTTCTATGCTGTAACTGTTCCGTGTCCAATTATATCTATAAAGTAGTTACTATGCTGTAACTGTTCCGTGTCCAATTATATCTATAAAGTAGTTACTATGCTGTAACTGTTCCGTGTCCAATTATATCCATAAAGTAGTTTCTATGCTGTAACTGTTCCGTGTCCAATTATATCCATAAAGTAGTTTCTATGCTGTAACTGTTCCGTGTCCAATTATATCCTTAAAGTAGTTTCTATGCTGTAACTGTTCCGTGTCCAATTATATCTATAAAGTAGTTTCTATGCTGTAACTGTTCCGTCTCCAATTATATCCATAAAGTAGTTTCTATGCTGTAACTGTTCCGTGTCCAATTATATCCTTAAAGTAGTTTCTATGCTGTAACTGTTCCGTGTCCAATTATATCCATAAAGTAGTTTCTATGCTGTAACTGTTCCGTGTCCAATTATATCCTTAAAGTAGTTTCTATGCTGTAACTGTTCCGTGTCCAATTATATCCATAAAGTAGTTTCTATGCTGTAACTGTTCCGTGTCCAATTATATCCATAAAGTAGTTTCTATGCTGTAACTGTTCCGTGTCCAATTATATCCTTAAAGTAGTTTCTATGCTGTAACTGTTCCGTGTCCAATTATATCCATAAAGTAGTTTCTATGCTGTAACTGTTCCGTGTCCAATTATATCCTTAAAGTAGTTTCTATGCTGTAACTGTTCCGTGTCCAATTATATCTATAAAGTAGTTACTATGCTGTAACTGTTCCGTCTCCAATTATATCCATAAAGTAGTTTCTATGCTGTAACTGTTCCGTCTCCAATTATATCCATAAAGTAGTTTCTATGCTGTAACTGTTCCGTGTCCAATTATATCCATAAAGTAGTTTCTATGCTGTAACTGTTCCGTGTCCAATTATAACCTTAAAGTAGTTTCTATGCTGTAACTGTTCCGTGTCCAATTATATCTATAAAGTAGTTTCTATGCTGTAACTGTTCCGTCTCCAATTATATCCATAAAGTAGTTTCTATGCTGTAACTGTTCCGTGTCCAATTATATCCTTAAAGTAGTTTCTATGCTGTAACTGTTCCGTGTCCAATTATATCCATAAAGTAGTTTCTATGCTGTAACTGTTCCGTGTCCAAATATATCCTTAAAGTAGTTTCTATGCTGTAACTGTTCCGTGTCCAATTATATCTATAAAGTAGTTTCTATGCTGTAACTGTTCCGTCTCCAATTATATCCTTAAAGTAGTTTCTATGCTGTAACTGTTCCGTGTCCAATTATATCTATAAAGTAGTTACTATGCTGTAACTGTTCCGTGTCCAATTATATCTATAAAGTAGTTTCTATGCTGTAACTGTTCCGTGTCCAATTATATCCTTAAAGTAGTTTCTATGCTGTAACTGTTCCGTGTCCAATTATATCTATAAAGTAGTTACTATGCTGTAACTGTTCCGTGTCCAATTATATCCTTAAAGTAGTTTCTATGCTGTAACTGTTCCGTCTCCAATTATATCCATAAAGTAGTTTCTATGCTGTAACTGTTCCGTGTCCAATTATATCCTTAAAGTAGTTTCTATGCTGTAACTGTTCCGTGTCCAATTATATCCTTAAAGTAGTTTCTATGCTGTAACTGTTCCGTGTCCAATTATATCTATAAAGTAGTTACTATGCTGTAACTGTTCCGTCTCCAATTATATCCATAAAGTAGTTTCTATGCTGTAACTGTTCCGTGTCCAATTATATCCTTAAAGTAGTTTCTATGCTGTAACTGTTCCGTCTCCAATTATATCCATAAAGTAGTTTCTATGCTGTAACTGTTCCGTGTCCAATTATATCCATAAAGTAGTTTCTATGCTGTAACTGTTCCGTGTCCAATTATATCCATAAAGTAGTTTCTATGCTGTAACTGTTCCGTGTCCAATTATATCCATAAAGTAGTTTCTATGCTGTAACTGTTCCGTGTCCAATTATATCCTTAAAGTAGTTTCTATGCTGTAACTGTTCCGTGTCCAATTATATCCATAAAGTAGTTTCTATGCTGTAACTGTTCCGTGTCCAATTATATCCTTAAAGTAGTTTCTATGCTGTAACTGTTCCGTGTCCAATTATATCTATAAAGTAGTTACTATGCTGTAACTGTTCCGTCTCCAATTATATCCATAAAGTAGTTTCTATGCTGTAACTGTTCCGTCTCCAATTATATCCATAAAGTAGTTTCTATGCTGTAACTGTTCCGTGTCCAATTATATCCATAAAGTAGTTTCTATGCTGTAACTGTTCCGTGTCCAATTATATCCTTAAAGTAGTTTCTATGCTGTAACTGTTCCGTGTCCAATTATATCTATAAAGTAGTTTCTATGCTGTAACTGTTCCGTCTCCAATTATATCCATAAAGTAGTTTCTATGCTGTAACTGTTCCGTGTCCAAATATATCTATAAAGTAGTTTCTATGCTGTAACTGTTCCGTGTCCAATTATATCCATAAAGTAGTTTCTATGCTGTAACTGTTCCGTGTCCAATTATATCCTTAAAGTAGTTTCTATGCTGTAACTGTTCCGTGTCCAATTATATCTATAAAGTAGTTACTATGCTGTAACTGTTCCGTCTCCAATTATATCCATAAAGTAGTTTCTATGCTGTAACTGTTCCGTCTCCAATTATATCCATAAAGTAGTTTCTATGCTGTAACTGTTCCGTGTCCAATTATATCCATAAAGTAGTTTCTATGCTGTAACTGTTCCGTGTCCAATTATATCCTTAAAGTAGTTTCTATGCTGTAACTGTTCCGTGTCCAATTATATCTATAAAGTAGTTTCTATGCTGTAACTGTTCCGTCTCCAATTATATCCATAAAGTAGTTTCTATGCTGTAACTGTTCCGTGTCCAAATATATCCTTAAAGTAGTTTCTATGCTGTAACTGTTCCGTGTCCAATTATATCCATAAAGTAGTTTCTATGCTGTAACTGTTCCGTCTCCAATTATATCCATAAAGTAGTTTCTATGCTGTAACTGTTCCGTGTCCAATTATATCCTTAAAGTAGTTTCTATGCTGTAACTGTTCCGTGTCCAATTATATCTATAAAGTAGTTACTATGCTGTAACTGTTCCGTCTCCAATTATATCCATAAAGTAGTTTCTATGCTGTAACTGTTCCGTCTCCAATTATATCCATAAAGTAGTTTCTATGCTGTAACTGTTCCGTCTCCAATTATATCCATAAAGTAGTTTCTATGCTGTAACTGTTCCGTGTCCAATTACATCCATAAAGTAGTTTCTATGCTGTAACTGTTCCGTGTCCAATTATATCCTTAAAGTAGTTTCTATGCTGTAACTGTTCCGTGTCCAATTATATCTATAAAGTAGTTACTATGCTGTAACTGTTCCGTCTCCAATTATATCCATAAAGTAGTTTCTATGCTGTAACTGTTCCGTCTCCAATTATATCCATAAAGTAGTTTCTATGCTGTAACTGTTCCGTCTCCAATTATATCCATAAAGTAGTTTCTATGCTGTAACTGTTCCGTGTCCAATTATATCCATAAAGTAGTTTCTATGCTGTAACTGTTCCGTGTCCAATTATATCTATAAAGTAGTTACTATGCTGTAACTGTTCCGTCTCCAATTATATCCATAAAGTAGTTTCTATGCTGTAACTGTTCCGTCTCCAATTATATCCATAAAGTAGTTTCTCTGCTGTAACTGTTCCGTGTCCAATTATATCCATAAAGTAGTTTCTATGCTGTAACTGTTCCGTGTCCAATTATATCCTTAAAGTAGTTTCTATGCTGTAACTGTTCCGTGTCCAATTATATCTATAAAGTAGTTTCTATGCTGCAACTGTTCCGTCTCCAATTATATCCATAAAGTAGTTTCTATGCTGTAACTGTTCCGTGTCCAAATATATCTATAAAGTAGTTTCTATGCTGTAACTGTTCCGTGTCCAATTATATCCATAAAGTAGTTTCTATGCTGTAACTGTTCCGTGTCCAATTATATCCTTAAAGTAGTTTCTATGCTGTAACTGTTCCGTGTCCAATTATATCTATAAAGTAGTTACTATGCTGTAACTGTTCCGTCTCCAATTATATCCATAAAGTAGTTTCTATGCTGTAACTGTTCCGTCTCCAATTATATCCATAAAGTAGTTTCTATGCTGTAACTGTTCCGTGTCCAATTATATCCATAAAGTAGTTTCTATGCTGTAACTGTTCCGTGTCCAATTATATCCTTAAAGTAGTTTCTATGCTGTAACTGTTCCGTGTCCAATTATATCTATAAAGTAGTTTCTATGCTGTAACTGTTCCGTCTCCAATTATATCCATAAAGTAGTTTCTATGCTGTAACTGTTCCGTGTCCAAATATATCCTTAAAGTAGTTTCTATGCTGTAACTGTTCCGTGTCCAATTATATCCATAAAGTAGTTTCTATGCTGTAACTGTTCCGTGTCCAATTATATCCATAAAGTAGTTTCTATGCTGTAACTGTTCCGTGTCCAATTATATCCTTAAAGTAGTTTCTATGCTGTAACTGTTCCGTGTCCAATTATATCTATAAAGTAGTTACTATGCTGTAACTGTTCCGTCTCCAATTATATCCATAAAGTAGTTTCTATGCTGTAACTGTTCCGTCTCCAATTATATCCATAAAGTAGTTTCTATGCTGTAACTGTTCCGTCTCCAATTATATCCATAAAGTAGTTTCTATGCTGTAACTGTTCCGTGTCCAATTATATCCATAAAGTAGTTTCTATGCTGTAACTGTTCCGTGTCCAATTATATCCTTAAAGTAGTTTCTATGCTGTAACTGTTCCGTGTCCAATTATATCTATAAAGTAGTTACTATGCTGTAACTGTTCCGTCTCCAATTATATCCATAAAGTAGTTTCTATGCTGTAACTGTTCCGTCTCCAATTATATCCATAAAGTAGTTTCTATGCTGTAACTGTTCCGTCTCCAATTATATCCATAAAGTAGTTTCTATGCTGTAACTGTTCCGTGTCCAATTATATCCATAAAGTAGTTTCTATGCTGTAACTGTTCCGTGTCCAATTATATCCTTAAAGTAGTTTCTATGCTGTAACTGTTCCGTGTCCAATTATATCTATAAAGTAGTTTCTATGCTGTAACTGTTCCGTCTCCAATTATATCCATAAAGTAGTTTCTATGCTGTAACTGTTCCGTGTCCAAATATATCCTTAAAGTAGTTTCTATGCTGTAACTGTTCCGTCTCCAATTATATCCTTAAAGTAGTTTCTATGCTGTAACTGTTCCGTGTCCAATTATATCCATAAAGTAGTTTCTATGCTGTAACTGTTCCGTGTCCAATTATATCCTTAAAGTAGTTTCTATGCTGTAACTGTTCCGTGTCCAATTATATCTATAAAGTAGTTACTATGCTGTAACTGTTCCGTCTCCAATTATATCCATAAAGTAGTTTCTATGCTGTAACTGTTCCGTCTCCAATTATATCCATAAAGTAGTTTCTATGCTGTAACTGTTCCGTCTCCAATTATATCCATAAAGTAGTTTCTATGCTGTAACTGTTCCGTGTCCAATTATATCCATAAAGTAGTTTCTATGCTGTAACTGTTCCGTGTCCAATTATATCCATAAAGTAGTTTCTATGCTGTAACTGTTCCGTGTCCAATTATATCCATAAAGTAGTTTCTATGCTGTAACTGTTCCGTGTCCAATTATATCCATAAAGTAGTTTCTATGCTGTAACTGTTCCGTGTCCAATTATATCCATAAAGTAGTTTCTATGCTGTAACTGTTCCGTGTCCAATTATATCCTTAAAGTAGTTTCTATGCTGTAACTGTTCCGTGTCCAATTATATCTATAAAGTAGTTACTATGCTGTAACTGTTCCGTCTCCAATTATATCCATAAAGTAGTTTCTATGCTGTAACTGTTCCGTCTCCAATTATATCCATAAAGTAGTTTCTATGCTGTAACTGTTCCGTCTCCAATTATATCCATAAAGTAGTTTCTATGCTGTAACTGTTCCGTGTCCAATTATATCCATAAAGTAGTTTCTATGCTGTAACTGTTCCGTGTCCAATTATATCCTTAAAGTAGTTTCTATGCTGTAACTGTTCCGTGTCCAATTATATCTATAAAGTAGTTACTATGCTGTAACTGTTCCGTCTCCAATTATATCCATAAAGTAGTTTCTATGCTGTAACTGTTCCGTCTCCAATTATATCCATAAAGTAGTTTCTATGCTGTAACTGTTCCGTCTCCAATTATATCCATAAAGTAGTTTCTATGCTGTAACTGTTCCGTGTCCAATTATATCCATAAAGTAGTTTCTATGCTGTAACTGTTCCGTGTCCAATTATATCCTTAAAGTAGTTTCTATGCTGTAACTGTTCCGTGTCCAATTATATCTATAAAGTAGTTTCTATGCTGTAACTGTTCCGTGTCCAATTATATCTATAAAGTAGTTACTATGCTGTAACTGTTCCGTCTCCAATTATATCCATAAAGTAGTTTCTATGCTGTAACTGTTCCGTCTCCAATTATATCCATAAAGTAGTTTCTATGCTGTAACTGTTCCGTCTCCAATTATATCCATAAAGTAGTTTCTATGCTGTAACTGTTCCGTGTCCAATTATATCCATAAAGTAGTTTCTATGCTGTAACTGTTCCGTGTCCAATTATATCCTTAAAGTAGTTTCTATGCTGTAACTGTTCCGTGTCCAATTATATCTATAAAGTAGTTACTATGCTGTAACTGTTCCGTCTCCAATTATATCCATAAAGTAGTTTCTATGCTGTAACTGTTCCGTCTCCAATTATATCCATAAAGTAGTTTCTATGCTGTAACTGTTCCGTCTCCAATTATATCCATAAAGTAGTTTCTATGCTGTAACTGTTCCGTGTCCAATTATATCCATAAAGTAGTTTCTATGCTGTAACTGTTCCGTGTCCAATTATATCCTTAAAGTAGTTTCTATGCTGTAACTGTTCCGTGTCCAATTATATCTATAAAGTAGTTTCTATGCTGTAACTGTTCCGTCTCCAATTATATCCATAAAGTAGTTTCTATGCTGTAACTGTTCCGTGTCCAAATATATCCTTAAAGTAGTTTCTATGCTGTAACTGTTCCGTCTCCAATTATATCCTTAAAGTAGTTTCTATGCTGTAACTGTTCCGTGTCCAATTATATCCATAAAGTAGTTTCTATGCTGTAACTGTTCCGTGTCCAATTATATCCTTAAAGTAGTTTCTATGCTGTAACTGTTCCGTGTCCAATTATATCTATAAAGTAGTTACTATGCTGTAACTGTTCCGTCTCCAATTATATCCATAAAGTAGTTTCTATGCTGTAACTGTTCCGTCTCCAATTATATCCATAAAGTAGTTTCTATGCTGTAACTGTTCCGTCTCCAATTATATCCATAAAGTAGTTTCTATGCTGTAACTGTTCCGTGTCCAATTATATCCATAAAGTAGTTTCTATGCTGTAACTGTTCCGTGTCCAATTATATCCATAAAGTAGTTTCTATGCTGTAACTGTTCCGTGTCCAATTATATCCATAAAGTAGTTTCTATGCTGTAACTGTTCCGTGTCCAATTATATCCATAAAGTAGTTTCTATGCTGTAACTGTTCCGTGTCCAATTATATCCATAAAGTAGTTTCTATGCTGTAACTGTTCCGTGTCCAATTATATCCTTAAAGTAGTTTCTATGCTGTAACTGTTCCGTGTCCAATTATATCCTTAAAGTAGTTTCTATGCTGTAACTGTTCCGTCTCCAATTATATCCATAAAGTAGTTTCTATGCTGTAACTGTTCCGTCTCCAATTATATCCATAAAGTAGTTTCTATGCTGTAACTGTTCCGTGTCCAATTATATCCATAAAGTAGTTTCTATGCTGTAACTGTTCCGTCTCCAATTATATCCATAAAGTAGTTTCTATGCTGTAACTGTTCCGTGTCCAATTATATCCATAAAGTAGTTTCTATGCTGTAACTGTTCCGTGTCCAATTATATCCTTAAAGTAGTTTCTATGCTGTAACTGTTCCGTCTCCAATTATATCCCTAAAGTAGTTTCTATGCTGTAACTGTTCCGTCTCCAATTATATCCATAAAGTAGTTTCTATGCTGTAACTGTTCCGTGTCCAATTATATCCATAAAGTAGTTTCTATGCTGTAACTGTTCCGTCTCCAATTATATCCATAAAGTAGTTTCTATGCTGTAACTGTTCCGTCTCCAATTATATCCATAAAGTAGTTTCTATGCTGTAACTGTTCCGTGTCCAATTATATCCATAAAGTAGTTTCTATGCTGTAACTGTTCCGTGTCCAATTATATCCATAAAGTAGTTTCTATGCTGTAACTGTTCCGTGTCCAATTATATCCATAAAGTAGTTTCTATGCTGTAACTGTTCCGTGTCCAATTATATCCATAAAGTAGTTTCTATGCTGTAACTGTTCCGTGTCCAATTATATCCATAAAGTAGTTTCTATGCTGTAACTGTTCCGTGTCCAATTATATCCATAAAGTAGTTTCTATGCTGTAACTGTTCCGTGTCCAATTATATCCATAAAGTAGTTTCTATGCTGTAACTGTTCCGTGTCCAATTATATCCATAAAGTAGTTTCTATGCTGTAACTGTTCCGTGTCCAATTATATCCATAAAGTAGTTTCTATGCTGTAACTGTTCCGTGTCCAATTATATCCTTAAAGTAGTTTCTATGCTGTAACTGTTCCGTGTCCAATTATATCCTTAAAGTAGTTTCTATGCTGTAACTGTTCCGTCTCCAATTATATCCATAAAGTAGTTTCTATGCTGTAACTGTTCCGTCTCCAATTATATCCATAAAGTAGTTTCTATGCTGTAACTGTTCCGTGTCCAATTATATCCATAAAGTAGTTTCTATGCTGTAACTGTTCCGTCTCCAATTATATCCATAAAGTAGTTTCTATGCTGTAACTGTTCCGTGTCCAATTATATCCATAAAGTAGTTTCTATGCTGTAACTGTTCCGTGTCCAATTATATCCATAAAGTAGTTTCTATGCTGTAACTGTTCCGTGTCCAATTATATCCTTAAAGTAGTTTCTATGCTGTAACTGTTCCGTGTCCAATTATATCTATAAAGTAGTTACTATGCTGTAACTGTTCCGTCTCCAATTATATCCATAAAGTAGTTTCTATGCTGTAACTGTTCCGTCTCCAATTATATCCATAAAGTAGTTTCTATGCTGTAACTGTTCCGTCTCCAATTATATCCATAAAGTAGTTTCTATGCTGTAACTGTTCCGTGTCCAATTATATCCATAAAGTAGTTTCTATGCTGTAACTGTTCCGTGTCCAATTATATCCTTAAAGTAGTTTCTATGCTGTAACTGTTCCGTGTCCAATTATATCTATAAAGTAGTTTCTATGCTGTAACTGTTCCGTCTCCAATTATATCCATAAAGTAGTTTCTATGCTGTAACTGTTCCGTGTCCAAATATATCCTTAAAGTAGTTTCTATGCTGTAACTGTTCCGTCTCCAATTATATCCTTAAAGTAGTTTCTATGCTGTAACTGTTCCGTGTCCAATTATATCCATAAAGTAGTTTCTATGCTGTAACTGTTCCGTGTCCAATTATATCCTTAAAGTAGTTTCTATGCTGTAACTGTTCCGTGTCCAATTATATCTATAAAGTAGTTACTATGCTGTAACTGTTCCGTCTCCAATTATATCCATAAAGTAGTTTCTATGCTGTAACTGTTCCGTCTCCAATTATATCCATAAAGTAGTTTCTATGCTGTAACTGTTCCGTCTCCAATTATATCCATAAAGTAGTTTCTATGCTGTAACTGTTCCGTGTCCAATTATATCCATAAAGTAGTTTCTATGCTGTAACTGTTCCGTGTCCAATTATATCCATAAAGTAGTTTCTATGCTGTAACTGTTCCGTGTCCAATTATATCCATAAAGTAGTTTCTATGCTGTAACTGTTCCGTGTCCAATTATATCCATAAAGTAGTTTCTATGCTGTAACTGTTCCGTGTCCAATTATATCCATAAAGTAGTTTCTATGCTGTAACTGTTCCGTGTCCAATTATATCCTTAAAGTAGTTTCTATGCTGTAACTGTTCCGTGTCCAATTATATCCTTAAAGTAGTTTCTATGCTGTAACTGTTCCGTCTCCAATTATATCCATAAAGTAGTTTCTATGCTGTAACTGTTCCGTGTCCAATTATATCCATAAAGTAGTTTCTATGCTGTAACTGTTCCGTGTCCAATTATATCCATAAAGTAGTTTCTATGCTGTAACTGTTCCGTCTCCAATTATATCCATAAAGTAGTTTATATGCTGTAACTGTTCCGTGTCCAATTATATCCATAAAGTAGTTTCTATGCTGTAACTGTTCCGTGTCCAATTATATCCATAAAGTAGTTTCTATGCTGTAACTGTTCCGTGTCCAATTATATCCATAAAGTAGTTTCTATGCTGTAACTGTTCCGTGTCCAATTATATCCATAAAGTAGTTTCTATGCTGTAACTGTTCCGTGTCCAATTATATCCATAAAGTAGTTTCTATGCTGTAACTGTTCCGTGTCCAATTATATCCTTAAAGTAGTTTCTATGCTGTAACTGTTCCGTGTCCAATTATATCCTTAAAGTAGTTTCTATGCTGTAACTGTTCCGTCTCCAATTATATCCATAAAGTAGTTTCTATGCTGTAACTGTTCCGTCTCCAATTATATCCATAAAGTAGTTTCTATGCTGTAACTGTTCCGTGTCCAATTATATCCATAAAGTAGTTTCTATGCTGTAACTGTTCCGTCTCCAATTATATCCATAAAGTAGTTTCTATGCTGTAACTGTTCCGTCTCCAATTATATCCATAAAGTAGTTTCTATGCTGTAACTGTTCCGTGTCCAATTATATCCATAAAGTAGTTTCTATGCTGTAACTGTTCCGTGTCCAATTATATCCATAAAGTAGTTTCTATGCTGTAACTGTTCCGTGTCCAATTATATCCATAAAGTAGTTTCTATGCTGTAACTGTTCCGTGTCCAATTATATCCATAAAGTAGTTTCTATGCTGTAACTGTTCCGTGTCCAATTATATCCATAAAGTAGTTTCTATGCTGTAACTGTTCCGTGTCCAATTATATCCATAAAGTAGTTTCTATGCTGTAACTGTTCCGTGTCCAATTATATCCTTAAAGTAGTTTCTATGCTGTAACTGTTCCGTGTCCAATTATATCCTTAAAGTAGTTTCTATGCTGTAACTGTTCCGTCTCCAATTATATCCATAAAGTAGTTTCTATGCTGTAACTGTTCCGTCTCCAATTATATCCATAAAGTAGTTTCTATGCTGTAACTGTTCCGTGTCCAATTATATCCATAAAGTAGTTTCTATGCTGTAACTGTTCCGTCTCCAATTATATCCATAAAGTAGTTTCTATGCTGTAACTGTTCCGTCTCCAATTATATCCATAAAGTAGTTTCTATGCTGTAACTGTTCCGTGTCCAATTATATCCATAAAGTAGTTTCTATGCTGTAACTGTTCCGTGTCCAATTATATCCATAAAGTAGTTTCTATGCTGTAACTGTTCCGTGTCCAATTATATCCATAAAGTAGTTTCTATGCTGTAACTGTTCCGTGTCCAATTATATCCATAAAGTAGTTACTATGCTGTAACTGTTCCGTCTCCAATTATATCCATAAAGTAGTTTCTATGCTGTAACTGTTCCGTGTCCAATTATATCCATAAAGTAGTTTCTATGCTGTAACTGTTCCGTGTCCAATTATATCCATAAAGTAGTTTCTATGCTGTAACTGTTCCGTGTCCAATTATATCCATAAAGTAGTTACTATGCTGTAACTGTTCCGTCTCCAATTATATCCATAAAGTAGTTTCTATGCTGTAACTGTTCCGTGTCCAATTATATCCATAAAGTAGTTACTATGCTGTAACTGTTCCGTCTCCAATTATATCCATAAAGTAGTTTCTATGCTGTAACTGTTCCGTGTCCAATTATATCCATAAAGTAGTTTCTATGCTGTAACTGTTCCGTGTCCAATTATATCCATAAAGTAGTTTCTATGCTGTAACTGTTCCGTGTCCAATTATATCCATAAAGTAGTTACTATGCTGTAACTGTTCCGTCTCCAATTATATCCATAAAGTAGTTTCTATGCTGTAACTGTTCCGTGTCCAATTATATCCATAAAGTAGTTACTATGCTGTAACTGTTCCGTCTCCAATTATATCCATAAAGTAGTTTCTATGCTGTAACTGTTCCGTGTCCAATTATATCCATAAAGTAGTTTCTATGCTGTAACTGTTCCGTCTCCAATTATATCCATAAAGTAGTTTCTATGCTGTAACTGTTCCGTGTCCAATTATATCCATAAAGTAGTTTCTATGCTGTAACTGTTCCGTGTCCAATTATATCCATAAAGTAGTTTCTATGCTGTAACTGTTCCGTGTCCAATTATATCCATAAAGTAGTTTCTATGCTGTAACTGTTCCGTGTCCAATTATATCCATAAAGTAGTTTCTATGCTGTAACTGTTCCGTGTCCAATTATATCCATAAAGTAGTTACTATGCTGTAACTGTTCCGTCTCCAATTATATCCATAAAGTAGTTTCTATGCTGTAACTGTTCCGTGTCCAATTATATCCATAAAGTAGTTACTATGCTGTAACTGTTCCGTCTCCAATTATATCCATAAAGTAGTTTCTATGCTGTAACTGTTCCGTCTCCAATTATATCCATAAAGTAGTTTCTATGCTGTAACTGTTCCGTGTCCAATTATATCCATAAAGTAGTTTCTATGCTGTAACTGTTCCGTGTCCAATTATATCCATAAAGTAGTTTCTATGCTGTAACTGTTCCGTGTCCAATTATATCCATAAAGTAGTTTCTATGCTGTAACTGTTCCGTGTCCAATTATATCCATAAAGTAGTTACTATGCTGTAACTGTTCCGTCTCCAATTATATCCATAAAGTAGTTTCTATGCTGTAACTGTTCCGTGTCCAATTATATCCATAAAGTAGTTTCTATGCTGTAACTGTTCCGTGTCCAATTATATCCATAAAGTAGTTTCTATGCTGTAACTGTTCCGTGTCCAATTATATCCATAAAGTAGTTACTATGCTGTAACTGTTCCGTCTCCAATTATATCCATAAAGTAGTTTCTATGCTGTAACTGTTCCGTGTCCAATTATATCCATAAAGTAGTTACTATGCTGTAACTGTTCCGTCTCCAATTATATCCATAAAGTAGTTTCTATGCTGTAACTGTTCCGTGTCCAATTATATCCATAAAGTAGTTTCTATGCTGTAACTGTTCCGTGTCCAATTATATCCATAAAGTAGTTTCTATGCTGTAACTGTTCCGTGTCCAATTATATCCATAAAGTAGTTACTATGCTGTAACTGTTCCGTGTCCAATTATATCCATAAAGTAGTTACTATGCTGTAACTGTTCCGTCTCCAATTATATCCATAAAGTAGTTTCTATGCTGTAACTGTTCCGTGTCCAATTATATCCATAAAGTAGTTTCTATGCTGTAACTGTTCCGTGTCCAATTATATCCATAAAGTAGTTTCTATGCTGTAACTGTTCCGTGTCCAATTATATCCATAAAGTAGTTTCTATGCTGTAACTGTTCCGTGTCCAATTATATCCATAAAGTAGTTACTATGCTGTAACTGTTCCGTCTCCAATTATATCCATAAAGTAGTTTCTATGCTGTAACTGTTCCGTGTCCAATTATATCCATAAAGTAGTTTCTATGCTGTAACTGTTCCGTGTCCAATTATATCCATAAAGTAGTTTCTATGCTGTAACTGTTCCGTGTCCAATTATATCCATAAAGTAGTTACTATGCTGTAACTGTTCCGTCTCCAATTATATCCATAAAGTAGTTTCTATGCTGTAACTGTTCCGTGTCCAATTATATCTATAAAGTAGTTACTATGCTGTAACTGTTCCGTCTCCAATTATATCCATAAAGTAGTTTCTATGCTGTAACTGTTCCGTGTCCAATTATATCCATAAAGTAGTTTCTATGCTGTAACTGTTCCGTGTCCAATTATATCCATAAAGTAGTTTCTATGCTGTAACTGTTCCGTGTCCAATTATATCCATAAAGTAGTTTCTATGCTGTAACTGTTCCGTGTCCAATTATATCCATAAAGTAGTTACTATGCTGTAA